>WNWK01005382.1:0-20000 GCA_009830355.1 Cherax destructor
AGTCATGAAGGGATGTGAAAGTACATTGTTGTCATGAAGGGGGGGGAAAGGTCATAGTTGTCATTAAGGGATGTGAAAGTGAATTGGTCATGAAGGGGGGGGAAAGTGTCATAGTTGTCATGAAGGGATGTGAAAGTGACATTGTTGTCATGAAGGAGGGGAAAGTGTCATTGTTATCATGAAGGGAGGAAAGTGTCATTGTTATCATGAAGGGAGGGGAAAGTGTCATAGTTGTCATGAAGGGATGTAAAGTGACATTGTTGTCATGAAGGAGGGAAAGTGTCATTGTTATCATAAGGGGAGGAAAGTGTCATTGTTATCATGAAGGGGGGGGAAAGTGTCATAGTTGTCATGAAGGGATGTGAAAGTGTCATAGTTGTCATGAAGGGAGGGAAAGTGTCATAGTTGTCATGAAGGGAGGGGAAAGTGTCATTGTTATCATAAAGGGGAGGGGAAAGTGTCTTAGTTGTCATGAAAGGATTGAAAGTGTCAATTTGGGTCATGAAGGGAGGGAAAGTGTCATAGTTGTCATGAAAGGAGGGAAAGTGTCATAGTTGTCATGAAGGGGAGGAACAGTATCGTAGTTGTCATGAAGGGAGGGGAAAGTGTCATTGTTGTTATGAAGGGGGGGAAATTAGCATTTTGAAATCTCAGGACAAGGGAAATTTTCCCTCAGGTGGATCAAAAAAGATGAAGGTGAAACCTCAGGGAACACCAATATAAGGATTCCGGGGAAATAAATATAAATAAAAAAATGAATTCAGTTTTGCAGGTTCCATTGACATTTCATTTTGGGGATGAAAATTTCACCTGTCTGACTTGGCTTTTTTTCCCACGTCTCTTTACACATACTTGTATATATGTTAACACGTGCAAACAACCAGGGGGAATTGAAAGCTAAAGGCCTTTCATGTTGCAATCAAAACATCATAAAAGCTAATGTTGCAGAAAATAGGAGGAAGTCCAAGTAAATAGGATCAGAGGAAGCGCCTTTGCAAATGCGCTTCGGTCTTTTGTTTGGACGTCCTCTTTTCTGCAACATTACAAGTTCTTGATGATGTGTTGATGCAAAAGAAAAGCCTAGAGCTATCAATCAACTCCCCTCGTGGTTGTTTTGGATCATGTATCTCTTGCTGGCGATTTTTTCACAATGATTATCACATATATAACCCTAATAACGTACGCGCAGACCACTGCAACAAACATCTATATGTCTAAAAAATGCCAACTACTTGAAAATGCGACAGTTAAACAATACTGAGAGGCTGCAGCTCTAGATTCTACACTGCTGACCAAGATGTCTTTAACATGTCTTAACCTCTTGCAAAACTTAATGCTGGCTGGAGCCAAACTAATTAACGCGATGCAACTATTCCTAAATTTCTCCCATACCTGGCCTCGCAGATCCTCATTCTCCTCCCACTACATATCTACCTCCTGTCTCCTCTTCCCACTGCGGCACGATGCAGAAAATGATTTTTTGTGCTGCTGTCAGTTGATCTGATAATAATAAGTAATAAGAAAATCAGAAATATGCTGCTACGATTATTGACGTAGAAATTGCCAGGAAGGTACAGTGAGTGTACCACTTTAGCAAGACTACCAACGCACGTAACTTACCCCTACTAGGTTTTGTAACTAATTTGGTATCAACAAATTAAAAGCAAATTTATTCATCGATATTGAATTTACATAATTATTTATGAGTACAAAATATTAGTTGCGAAGCCATTGAGTCTGACTATAATATCGAAATATACATAAATGATGATATTAAAACTAATAAATAATAATTATTTGGGTCACCCTCTATACGCGCACACAAACACACAACGTACATACATACACACACAGAAACAATGGGAAGACTAAAACGAGTCCTTGGTTCACCCAAAGGTGTAGAGAGGCCAAAACTAAGTGCACTAGAGAATGGAAAAAAGAAGACAAAAGGGCCCAGGAAAATAAAGAGATTAGCCGAAGACACAGAAATGAATACGCTAGATAAGGAGGAAGGCTCAGCGGCATCGAGAATGATATAGCACCGAAAGCCAAATCAGACCCAAATCTGTTGTACAGCCACATCAGGAGGAAAACAACAGTCAAGGACCAGGTAATCAGGCTGAGGAAGGAAAAAGGGAGATCACAAGAAACGATAAAAAAAAACACTGTGAGGAGCTCAACACTAGATTTACGGAAGTGTTTTCAGTGGAGACAGAAAGGACTCAGCAAACCGGGATGAAAGGTGCACCAACAAGTGCTAGACACACTACATACAACAGAGGAGGTGAAGAGGCTGCTTGAACTAGATACCTCAAAGGCGATGGCATGGCAACATCTCTTATAGGCCTTAGAGAGAAGGAGAAGAGGCGCTGTGTGTGTCAGTAACAAAAATCTTCAACACTATCGAAAATGGAACTACCAAGATGAGGAAGACGGCAAATGTAGTTAGTCACAGAGTCTTTAAGAAAGGAGAGGAAGGTGGCACTAAACTACAGGCCAGTGTCACTGACATGTATAGTATGCAAGGTCATGGAGAAGATTATCACGAGAAGAGTGGTGGGGCACCTATAAAGGAATAAGTTTATACACGATAACCAGCATGGTTTCTGGGAAGGAAATCCCGTGTCACAAACCAACTTGAGTTTTACGACAATGTAACAGAAACAAGAAAAGAGAGAGAGGGAGGGTGACTGGGTTTTCTTAGACAGCAAGAAGGCCTTTAACACAGTTCTGCACAAGAGATTAGTACAAAAGTTAGAGGAGCAGGCAGGAATAACAGGAAAGGCATTGCAATGAATCAAAGAATACCTAATAGGAAGGAAATGACGAGTAACGGTACGTGACGATGTGTCAAGTGGACGCCTTTTGACGAGCATGGGTTCCACAAGGTGGCCCAAGGGCCGGTGCTGTTTCTGGTATATGTGAATGACATGACGAAAGGGAAGATTCAGAGGTATCACTGTTTGCAGATGATGTGTTCAGTCCATCAATCTTGAGAAAGTAAACACATGTCCGTAGAGGTGGCTTAAACTTAGTCAGGTGAGGCGAAACAGCAGGAGGCGGGGATAGTGGTACCATCCACTAGTCGAAGTAGGTCTTCGTGATACAAACGAATTTTTAACACTTGTCCAACCTTTGGACGGGGACCTACTTCGACTAGTGGATGGTACCCATGACCCCGCCTCCTGCTGCTCACCTCACCTGACTCGTATAAGCCACCTCTACGACATGTCTGCTTTTTACAAGATTGATGGACTGGAAAACATCGACTCGGCCCAGGGACTGATTACCTCAAACTCCTCCTCTTCTTACACCTTTCTGTTTTGTATTGGGCTGATGAAGCACTGTGGGAAACGTTTCCTCAATAAGATACCAGGTTGCATATGTGTCTAATTTAGGAGAAGGCTAAAAATCATAGCTCCTCAAGAACGCTAGATTATTATCTGAAACATGAAGAAAGCGCTAACCAGGTAAGTGGGAAATATTGAGCTTAAGTTAAAGGACTCAACAGGATCCAGGAGAGACAGTAGGAAAGCAATTACAGTGAAACTGAAAGAAATTCAAAAAATTTCTTTTCATATGTAAAAAACAAGGCAAAAGCTATTGGACCCTTCCTAAGACAAGATGACAACGAAGAAATGAGTAAGATACTGAAATCTCAATACGACTCTGCGTTTAGCGAGTCACTAATCAGTCTAAAGATCGACAATCCAAATAATTTTTCACGAATGACCCTCAAAATCCGGGACAGTGCCCAAAGTTTCTGACATAACTCTAACCCCATAACCTTGAGAAAACTATTGACAACATGCCCATGCACTCAGCCCCAAGCCCAGACTCGTGGAACTCTGTGTTTATGAACAACTGCAAGAAACCCTGTCCAGGCCCTAAATGCCATGGAGAAGGAACATAGACACAGGTGAAATTCCACAGTCACTAAAAACAACGGATATACCCCATTCCATAAAGGTGGCAGCAAAGGAATAGCTAGAACTACAGACCAATAGCTCTAACGTCCCCATCGTAAAAATCTTTGAAAGAGTTCTAAGAAGCAGGATTGCAAACCACTTGGGTTCAAACAATTGCATTCCATGGCAACATGGGTTCAGAGCAGGTCGTTCCTGCCTCTCGCAACTACTGGACCACTATGGATGCACTGGAAGACAAACATATGCAGATGTAGTATACACAGATTCTGAAAAGACTTTTAGAAGTGCGATTATGGTGTAACAGCACACGAAATGCGTTCTAAAAGGATAACTGGCAAAGTGGGAGATGGGTTTTCAACTTTCTAACCAATAGAACACAGAGTGTAGTGGTAAACAGAGTTAAATTGGGAAACTGCCATAGTGAAGAGCTCTGTTCCACATATACATGGAACCGTATCCCTTTGCAGACGATACTAGGATCTGCATGAGTGTCATCCATCGAGGACACGGTAAATCTCAAAAGATATAAACCAAGTTTTCCAATGGGCAACAGAGAACAATATGATGTTCAGTGAAAACAAATTTCAACAACTCCGTTATGGAAAACTGGGGATAATAATTAGAACTGGTTTACCGCAAACTCTTATCACACAATAGAGCAGAAAAATAATGTGAAGGACCTGGGAGGAAATTCTAAAACTCCCCTTCAGGATCAAAACAGTGTCATAAACTCTGTAGGAAAATGATGATGGATAATAAGAACGTTAAAAACAAGAGTGCCAATGATGATCCTATTTAAATCACTTGTTATCTCTAGGCTGGAATACTGCTGTACATTAAATCCCCATTCAAGGCAGGTAAAACCAGAACTAGAGAATGTACAGAAAACCCTTTATGAAATGTTCCGACAAAATACTAGAAACACTTGGAACTGATTTTGTACTCACTGGAGCGGGCGAGAAAATACATCAAATCTACACCTGGAAAATCCTAGAGTGACTGGCCCTTCCAACAGAAATCCTCCCTACAAAAGCAGAAGACTTAGCGGGCGATGCAAAAACCCCCTGAAAAGCAGGGGCGCCATTTTTCAAGTATATCACAAGTGCCCGGGGCCCAAGATGTTCAACAGCCTTCCCCCGCCAGGGGGGAATTTAACCAAAAACCCTGGTGCCTTCAAGAGGGAGCTGACAGATCCCAAAGTCAGTGACGGATCACCCAGACTGGTTCTTTGTTACATGGGGCCAAGACCCAACTTTTTATCGTTTTAGAGGGGTTCCTGTCAAATTCCATCTTTCTATACGTCCTTCCCTGTCATATTCCATTGCTAAAGAGGGGTTTCCCGAAGAAAAATTTTTGTTCAGGTATGCACAAAACATTTACATAGATTATCATACATAGCAGATATGTGTAGAAAACCCCGGGATAACCCAAATGCAAGAGTGATTATTTTTGGGGCCCTTTTTTAAAACCTTAATATTATAAAACCAGGATATATAGTTATTATATTATAAAGAATATACGTATAAGGGAATAAAAAAGAGTTATTTAATTTACATGTATGTTATTTAAAAAAAAAAAAAAAAAAAAACCATTCCCCCTCCCTTTTTTCCTACATTCATTAGGTCCCTTTTTGGTTCTCCTCTTGAACTGGCTTATGCTATGACTGGCTTTGACATGTGCAGTCTGTTCCTTTCCCTTTTATTGCTTAGAATAAAGGTGTTTAAGCCGACCACTGACTGTGGGTACTACAAAGTTGTGCTCCCCCCCTAGTACTATGACGTTTTTCCCAGCCTTGACAAAAGGCAGAAGATATTCTGGACACTGTTTGTTAGCTTTTTATAAACTTGATTTAACTTCAGTTGTTTTACTCAGTCTTCAACATTCAGCATACCCAAAGGTTTTCATCCCCAAATGCCCCCTTTGGGCCCCAGGTCCAGGATGAATCTTCCATTTTGTTCTGGTGATTTGATTATCTTTCATTTTTTTGTAAAGGCAGAGTACTGACTGATTTCTTCTTCAAAAAGAAATGCGTATCATGATAAATATCATTATGGCAGCCTGAACCCTCTAATGCCAGCCATAGTTATCTTCATTTTATCATTTCACAAAAAAAAAATTGTTTTCTTTTCTTTCTTTTTATTAAAAGAAACCACTGATCCTATCAGACCCCTAGCAATGCCCAGAGCATTAAAATAAACATTGGTTACTAGTAAATTTTCTGTTATCAATTCCCGTTACCCTCACTTGCCCCCACTTCAAAACCCCTTCACCCCTCACCAAGTCCGGCTTCAAAGTCTTCTCCACAGCCTTTTTTAAAAACAGTGGGGAAAAAAAAGGGCCCCTGCCCCTGACAGTTTCCCTTTGGAATTTTGTCGTTAGATTTTTTTCCATTTTCCCTACAATGTCCCTGGTCATTTAATATGAAAATCAGCTATTGAAAATATATCCTTGGTTGGTTAACTATTCACTTCTTTCCACATTTAGCACTGAAGGAAAGAATCGTCGGAAAAAAAAAAAAACATACCAGGGGGGGGGGGTTCAAACCCCCGGGTCAGAGAGTCTAAAAACTCCAGACCGTCGCGTAAGCCATGGGCCAGCTAGCTTCAATAAGATTCATCCAACTAGGTTTTATTTCTACACCATGGGAAGGTTAGCATAGGCACCACTGTGCCCCAAAATGCAAGTTTACAGACGAATTCCCGCTGCATCCGTGACGAATTAGCTCAAGTCCCTTCAAAGCCGTTTAACGATCACGAAATCAAGACACGATTGCAAAAAAACCATACCACGGGTGGGGTTCAAACCCCGGGTCGGTCTAAAAACTCCAGATTCGCGTAAGCCACGGGCCACTACCTTAAAAAGAGTCATCCAACAAGGTATTTTCTACACCATAGGAAGGTTAGCATAGGCACCACTGTGTCCACAAATGCCGGAAAGCCTTACAGTTTTTTTGGAGTTTTTTTTGGGGTTTATAGCCCGTTTTTCCCTCCCATTAACATCCAAGTGATAATGGCGGTACTGTCAGTATAGTTAGAATGTCGTTCGTAGTTGCACATCTGGCAGTAGCTGGTGATTGAATGTCAGTCACCCATGTTTAAATATTCACTTCGTTCCCCATTGGCACTGAGGGAAAAAAAACCGACACTACTCTACATTACAGACCTGTCAGTTTCTTTGTAGTTTTGTTGATTGGGTTTTTCCTTTTGTTGACTTCACTTTAAACCCTGTGCAGTTGATAGGGGGGTATCCCAGTGTAGTGGAAAACGTTGCTTGTCGGGATTGACGCTGGTAGCGGGTCTGGTATTTGAATGCCGGTCTCCTTTTTGGTCATATTTGGTCCATTTCGCTGTAGTCACCGTCAGTTTTCTTCTATAATTTCCCTTGTATGTTGTTGCAACAGTTCTGAAAATAGGCCATCACGGGATCTCAACGGCCCGGGGAATGGAAAAATATAGGCACCGTTGCTGCTGCCTGCTGCCTGCTGCCTGCAGCTTATCAGGCCCTATCCACAGGGGGGCCCGGTCATGACCGGGCCGGAGGGCGTTGCTCCCAGGAATACCCTGCAGGTAGACTATGTGGTTCCCGGGGTCGAACCCGTGTTGTTTTACCCCGCCTCCTGGGAACCATGTCAAAATCAGACCTTCTAACCACTACACATCAGCCCACATCCATCAAGTACCAGCAGCACTAGGCGTTTCATGAGCAGAACATACGTGGCTTTTAAGCCATAACTTATTTTTTCTATTTTTTGAATCCGCCACAAGCACTTACATTTTAAATGCAACCACAAGTTTTGATTTTTCCCCGGATGCGGCAAAAATCACGGGTTCGATCCCCGGCTAGCCGCGGTTTATTACTGAAAAAATATCACTTGACGGTTGCATTAATATATATATGTCTTTTTAAATAACCCAATTCCCAGTTTGGCCAATTTGGAAGGGGTTCTTTTTGCCGAATAAGCCAAACGAAAATTTTTTTTTGCCATAAATCAGCAGAAACGACTAATAATAAAAGAAACATATAGTTTTAAAAATATTAAATACATTTATTAATATTGGTAGAATTTCCGACAATACTTTAAATTTAAAAAGGACACAAATGCAACTAATGTGACATTTTATTGTGGCAACGTTTCGCTTCCAGGAGCTTTGTCAAGCCGTTACATAAGAACATAAAAAGGAGGAACACTGCAGCAGGCCTGTTTCCATACTAGGGGTCCTTTCAATCCACCCCACTAACAGAGCTACCGAAAATAAGTTTTGATAATTCTATTTACCAGGGCAAGTCCCCCAACCAAACCCCCTCTCACTCATGTTTTATACAACCTAAATTTGAAACTACCCAAGGCCCTAGTTTCAATGACCCTACTAGGCAGACTGTTCCACTCATCAACTCCCCCTTTTTCCCAACCAATATTTTCCCTATATCCTTTCAAACCCAAAACTTATCTAATTTGAACCATTATTGCGGGTTCTTTTTGGAGAAAAAAGTTAAAACAAAAAAAAAATGAACACTGCAGCAGGCCTACTGACCCATGCGAGGCGGTCCATCATCAGGGTTAGACCCACCACCTGACCCAACTTCTCCAGGAAACCCCCAGGTATCAGGTCATTTCCCCTTTTAAAAAATTAGTACGGAATCTGACCTAGTAGCACAAGCATGGGTCAAACTCACACCACCCACACCCACTCATGTATTTATCTAACCTATTTTTAAAACTACAAACGTTTAGTTCATGACGGTACTCGAAGTTTTTTCCCCTCATCCACAACTCTATTCCAAACCAGTGTTTTCCATATCCTTCCTGAATCTGAACTTTTCCAACTTGAAACCATTGCTGCGAGTCCTGTCTTGGCGGGATATTTTCAGCACGTTATTTAACCCCCTTTTATTTATTCCTTTTTTCCATTTATACCCCTCAATCATATCCCCCCTAATTCTACCCCTTTTCGAATGAGATTCAGGGCCCTCAGTCTATCCTAAAGGGAAGATTTTTTTATAAAAGGGATCAACTTTTATCCCCCTCTATACATTTATATCCATTCTGTAATAGGGTGACCAGAATTGTGCAGCATAATCTAAATGAGGCCTAACCAAAGATATATAGGGGTTGAAGAAAACCTGACATTCTTTTTTATACTTCGATATGAAGCCAAGGATTTGAGCTATATTGCGAACACTTATGCATGTTGTTTTGGGGCAGATTACTGCTAACCAGAACTCCTAAATCCTTCTCGCAATCAAAAGTATTAAGATCTACATTATTCTTTTAATGGTGGTTTTGCCCTCCCCAACATTTAGAACTTTGTATTTGTTTTAAATTAAATGCATCCCATTTCCGACACTGCATCAGTCTTTCAAATCATCCTGGGTGCTCTAATGCCCTCATTAGAAGAATTGACGGCCTATTTTGGTGTCATCAGAAAATTTGTTTGTTGCTATTTTTTCCCCTCATCTATGTCGTTTATGTAAATTGAAACAACAGGGGCCCAAAACGACCCCTGGGGGACACCGGAGAGGGCCCCCATTCTGATTTCCCCCCTTTTAGAAATCCTCCCGCCTATTTGTCAACCATCCCTCACCAGGAAAACATTTCTCCTCCTATTCCGGGTGCCTTAAGTTTCATCAATAGCCTCTGATGGGGAAACTTTATCGAAAGCCTTATTGAAGTCCATATACACAATATCATATTCATTACCATGATCTACCCCCTCAAACCCCTTTAGTAAAAAAAAAGTTAGAAAATTTCGAAGACAGGAACGCCCCAGAAAACCCGTGTTGAGTTTCATTAATCAATTTATCCCTTTTCGATCAAAATTTGTCGGCAATTTGTTTCCCATAAATTTACCAACTATGGAGGTAAAAATTTCAAGTTCAAGCAAGGACCTGTCACCTGCCTTGTAAATAGGTATTACATTTGCCTTTCCACTTGGGTTGGACTATGCCAGTTTGTGGGATATATTAAAAAGATTTGCTAAAGGTTTCAATTTCCTCTTTACTTTCCCTTTTAAAACTCGAAAAGTTCATCAGGGCCTGGGATTTGTTAGGTTTTAATTTTTTATTTGTCTGGGGGCCATGTCACTAGTTCCCCCAATCGACATAATTTCCCTGTTAAAATTTTTTTTATTTCTGGAATTCTGCTAGATCTTCCTGAGAAAAAAACTGAGAGGAAGTAATATTGAAAATTTCACACATATCCTTTTCACTGTCCGTGATTTCCTATTACTCTTGGGGGGCCATTTGTCCCTAATTTTATTTTGTATACCTGAAAGCCTTGGGATTTTTCGAACCCCTTGCGACCTTCCCCTCATAATCCCTTTTTGCTTTTCTTATTCTTTTTTATTTCTCTTTAATTGAAAATATTGTTTTTCTTATCTGTCCACCCCCTTTTTTGATACCTATATGCCTCTTTTTGCCCAATGAGAAATCCAAAGCCCTTTTTTTTCCCTTTGTTAATCCCCATCTTCCACTTGTATACCCCCGATCATGTCCCCCCTCATTCTTCGTCTTACAAGTGAATGAAAATTTGGGGGTCTTCAATCTTCGACGGAAGATTTCTAATGCTATGAATTAATTTAGTCATTCACGCTGAATGTTTTTTAACAATTTATATCCATTCTGTAATATGGAGCCCAGCGGCTGCATAATCTAGGTGAGGCCTTACAAGATGTATGCGTAATTCTGGATTATGTTGCTTACACTTCTTGTTATAAACTTTTTTGTTATTACGTACTCTAAGGCATTACTGTCTTGGTTTAAGGTTGCTGCTTCCCAAAACCCCCAAGCCTTTTCCCCAATCTGTATGGCTAAGTTCAAGGTTTTTAACTTATGGAAATAAATGGATAAAATATCGACAAGGGAAAAAATAAACAAAAACAGTATAAGGGATCCTTTATTTACAACTTTTTTCATATTAAACCACGCCGGTTAGGGAAAAAACATAAAGACCTGCACTTGCAACTAATCCTTGTCCATTTTTTTTTCCCGCACTACGTGTATTAGTATAAAATATTTTTAAAAAACCTCCCTCTTTTCTCTTTGCTGATTTCTGTTCCTCCATTATACCTGTTACTCCCCCTGCACCAGTGAGGGGGTTTTCCCAATATTCATCAATAACTCCACCTCATTCTGCCTATTACTGGTTTCCAAAAACTCACACTATTACTACACTGAGAATTCATTGATTTTCCACAAAAACCCATACCACTATCTTTTTTGTTTAAAGACCAACAGCTCCCCCTGTGTTGGCCAGCCCCCCACCACAAACCTAGATAAGTAACCCCACCCCTGGCATACATGCTTTCTCCCATAGAAGGGGTCCAGTTGTCTATGAATGCTACTAAAACACAGTGTTTGTCAGCCAGCAATTGACTAATTCCCCGGGGAAAAACCATTCATTTAACCCCCGTCCGGGCAAAAATCCACATATGACAGGGTTCCCCCCCCTTCCTAATTATCCTTTTGCTTCCTATACTTACTAATCAGGTCTTCACTCCTACGCTGCCAACACGTTGCCTCCCACACTGAGGCAGAAAAGGATTGCTCACATTCCCTTTTCATGATATCGTCTAGATGGCTAACAAACCCCCCATCCCAGCCCCAGAAAACATGCCCTCTGCCTCCTCTTCCTGTCCCTAAGAAAAAAGCCCTATTCATAAACTTAACCTGACTGTCCCCAACTAAAACAATATTCTTACTTTCACTGGAGTTAGTCGTGACGTTCTTGATGGTCTTCATTGGGGTTTCAAGGGGATGCGACTAACTCATCCGCCAATGCTTCCTTGGTGCTCGTTGTGACGTTCCCAGTAGACAGCCCACTTTCGTGGGGCCCGAAAAGGGGTTTGGGGAATTTTCCACAGTAGTCTTCTGGTTCTTCATTGTTTCTGCCACTCAACATCTTTTGATCTTGTTTTCCATGTTTCTGACCCCTGACCAGGTTCCCCTCTTGACCCAGGGCCACAACAGGAGGATTATCCCCTTGTTTTTTTTATCAAACGTTTTATTGAGCTTAGCATCCCTAAGCTCCTCAGCTGTTGGTAAGGTTGCTCAAAAGAGGACATCTTTTAGATTCCGAGAGACACAGACATGTCTTCACAGAGCTAAGTATAGGTCACCACTGAGCAAAAAGGTCACCCTGATATGAATTACATTAACCCTCTTCCACATATCATACACTACACCTGTTTGAAGAGATAAATTAAAAATATTAGTTAATGGTTCACAGAGTTCCATTTTGATTCCTTAAGAACCCTTGAAAAATATCAGGGCCCGGCGATTTATTTTTTTTCAGTCGGTCTACTTGTTTCTGACCATTTCGCTAGGACTTTAAATACAAAATTTATCGTCTTCAGGCCCACTATAAAAATTAAATTTTGGGGTATTGTTAGTGTCTTCCTGTGTGAAACCGAAAGAAAGTAATTATTAAAAAAAAAGCACAATTCATTCCCCTTTTGAAAATGCCCAGAGTTGTTTTTTAAGGACCATTTATCTTAACTTTTTTCCATAAAAAACCCGGAAAAAAATTTTTGGGGTTTGTTTTTAATCCTAGAACTTTAATTTCTGTCCCGTTTAGCTTTTCTTTCTTTTTTTTTCCCTCCAACGTCATTATATTGATTTATAAGATGACCCCCCCTCTTTTGATGTCTATAAATTCATTTCTTCTGCCCTAGGATATTTACCATTATTCATCCCTTTTGGTCATTTCTGTTCGATCTAATTTCTTTATACGGGGTAAAAAATTTTTTGGGAGCCCGTATAGTGTTTAGAAAGCTGTCATATTAATGCCTCTTCGTTACCCCAACCAAATTTTAAGTACCCAAGGTTTTTGCTTCAATAACCCTACAGGCAGACTGTTCCATTCATCAACTACCCCATTTCCAAACCAATACTTTCCTATATCCTTTCTAAATCCTTGTTAATTTGAATCCATTAGGGTTTTCTTGGGGAGATATCCCCCAAACCATTTATTCCCCTTTTTAAAACCCCCCTTTTTTTTAAATTTAATCATGTTCCCCCCTTTTTCTTCGTCTTACTAGTGTAATTTATGGGATTTCAGTCTTTCTTCATACGGAAAATTTCTAATGCTATGAATTAACTTTTTCATTCTACGCTGAATGTTTTCTAAGAATTTATACCATTCTGTAAAAAGGAGACCAGAACTGAGCCTCAACTAGGTGAGGCCTTAATGATGATAAAAGGGAGAAAACCCCGGGCTTTCCCTTTTTAAACCCACATATATCTTGTCACAGCCTCCACGAGGTATAGTGTATACTCCGCATTACTGGTTCGGTGGTTCAATTTTTTCCTGGTTAGATTCTTTTGGAAGTGCTGGGTGCGATGGGACTTAGTGTTGTTTGTGGGGCCTCCCCCCTTTTTTGTGTTCCAAAAAAATCACAGACAGACGATCTTAACGATGCACGACAAGCCACTGGGGGGAAAAATTTTTATCAAAAACTTCCCCACTTCTTAGTGCATCATCAGGGGCTGTGTAATGTTGCAAGGGGGCAACAGCAGAAATGGGTATTTTTTTTAGAGTAGATAGTGCTGTGGCACCGGCCAGTCTCAAGAGTGAGAGGCTAGCATAATGCTAATACTCCGGTCCCCCAAACCCCACCCCCTATGGGGTCGGGTGGGGTTGGGCCCCACAGTTTTCAGATAGCATGAGGGAAAATATCTGGGGTAGTTAATAGCCAGCCCAACATAACCCGGGAACAGGCTGTTAAAAGAATTACAAAGTGGAACATTTACATACAAATGTGCAAGGGAAAAACCTTCTAACTAATGAAATAGAGGGAAAAACCATCATTTTGTCAACCGGTAATACTGATGTCGGAAAGTTCTAAAATATTCAGAAAATACTCTCAGTGTCAATTAATATGTCTGTGTGAATTCTCCTTTCATGTTTTCTTTCTTATAATAACTATACAATTCCTGATTATTTTTTTAAAACCATTATATCATTATTATCCACTATCCTTTATATCTTTTAATAATATCATTATGATATTAAAAACCTAATTCGAAAACTGAATAATTGAATGTACGTACTTTGTCCCTAGAGGGGTTAGGGCCTCAATAGGTCACTTTGCCTCTCTTTTTGGGCTATCCCAGATTATTGCACAGTACCCATATGTAAATAAATGACTACTTCCTTACTATTGATGTTATATCAGGTTGCAGTCTGTATTTCAGCACACCCCAGAACCTTTTATTTAAAATGTAGCAGTAGTAACATAAAAATTATAACAACGGTCACAGCAGACCAACATGTTAAATTAAATATCGACATTCGCGAGGGCTTAACAAAATGTTAAAAATCAAGTTCAGTTTACAGACTCAGGTCGAACATAACCAAAACATCCGAAACCCCCCGGCATAAATAGCACTCCTGGGTTTTTATAATATTGTTGTTTTAAAACAGCGCACAATTGACTCCATAAAAACATCGAGTTTGTACAGCCCATAACTTGAGTTATATACAACATTCCTATCATGTTTCAAGAGGGGGGACTCAGTTATGTTCTTTCCCTGATGGAACTGTTGGGTACAATTATCTGGGGGCCCCACCCAGGTGGGGGATGCAAATACACTGAATTATTTCCCGAATATTCTAAAACTTTATGGACTAAAATACCGGTAAAATGGGGATTTATTTCTATTTTTTTAGTTAGAAGGTTGTTCAAATACATTCTTTTTAAAAAACCATATTTTGAACCTTTCGTCACATGAACCTTTCAGCGGTTAGAAATTTTGGGGTGGCTAATAACATCTCCTAATTATCCCCATAAAAAAATTAGATCGTAGAAATGACCCAAAATGGATGAATAATAGGTTAAAATTTCTAGGGCGAAGAAAGGAATTTATAGACGCACAAAAAAAAGGTGAGGGACTTTTAAACAATATATTGACGTTAGGAGGGAAGTAATTAAAAACCTTTTTTTTATTCATCCATCAAATATCTAACATGCTTTTGGGGGAAATCAAACCCTCACACACAAAACCTCATTTACCCTCCCCCCAACCTTTCCCCACTTTCCCCCCGCCTTCACTCCACTACAGATTTATACACTCGAAGTCATTCTCTTTGTTCCATCCTCTCTAAGTTCAAACCACCCAAAACCCCTACTCAGACCTCTGGATAATAGTCTTGGTAATCCCACCTTCCCCCTAATTTCCACACTGAAATATGAATAAAAACCATTTTAGCACATTTTTTTATTTTAAGTTTATGTATTTTTGGAAAATAATGAAATCTAAATTAATATTGATTTTTATAGATTTTTTTGGGATTTTTAAAAATATTTTTAAAAGGCTTTAATTCCCCCCAATTGATTCAAATGAATTCGACTGCCTCAGCCTTCCCTTTTCAAATTCACCACCCATGTTTCACACAATAAAAGGGTTAATAACTATACTCTCAAAATTCCCTTCTTTCTTCCACGGACAAAGTTCATTGTCTCCACAGACCCTAAGTGCACCCCTTACCCTTTTACCCCCTCAATTCTAATTCCCCCCATCCTTCCTAGACCCATCTGCTGACACCCCCCTAAAATCTGAATACATTCACCTCCTCCATACTCTATCCCTCCCAAACTGATATCCAATCTTTCATCACCTAATCTTTTGTTATCCTCATCATTTCTCTTTCATATTCACTTTTAATTTCCTTCTTTACATACCTTACCCAAATATCCCCCAATCTTGCAACTTTCTTCAGAACTCCCAAAAACACAGTGTATTAACAAAAAACAACGGGCAACTTCCACTTTTTGTTAGATTCATTTTTTCCCCACACCCTTGAAACCCATGCATTTTTTTTACAACCCCATTTTAAATATATTGAACAGCCATGGGACATCACACCATATATTTGCCGATTAGTAAAAATTGGGTTTTAGCTTTAAATAAAAGTTTCTTGCCCTATAAAACAAGCGAAAATTTGTGTAGCAAAACTTAAAATCATTCTGAACCTAACGGAAAAAAATATTTATTGGTTTGAGTTTAAATTTGTTAACGTATCTAAAATTATTTTGTTGGGGTTAGCTAAATTAAAAATTGGGTTGTTGTAAAAAGGGTTGGAGGGTTTTTAAAATTTTCTTTTCCTTTTTTCATTAACGTAAATGAAAAATATATCTTTAAAAGTATAAGAGAAATTTTAGAAGGACTTTTTTTTGAGTTCTTTCTAATTGACCAGTTTTCCAAACCAGACATATATATTATATATATATATATATATATATATATATATATATATATATATATATATATATATATATATATATATATATATATATATATATATATATTCTATTAGGTAAAACGGTCAATTAGCAAGAACTCATCTAAAATTAAATCCTTTCTAAAATGTTTCTAATACGTTTAAAGATATATTTTTTTCATTTATGTTAATGTAAGAATTTATAATTTTGTACCAAGAGAAAATTTTTAAAACCTACCTAAACCCTTTTTACAACAAGCGCAAAAATTTTGCCAACCCAACTAAAATATTTTAGATACGTTAACATTAATTTAAAAAACAAACATAATGAAATATATTTTTTCGTTTTGCTCAGAATGATTTTTGGGGAAATTATTGCATACAAATTTTCACTTGTCTTATATGGCAAGTTGAGCGTTGTATTTAAGCCAAAAACGAAGTTTACCTAATCGGAGAATATATATATATATACAAAAAATATATATATATATATATATATATATATATATATATATATATATATATATATATATATATATATATATATATATATATATATATATATATAAGACAACCAAATTTTAAAAAAAAAGTTTTTCGATTCATTATCAAGGAACTATAAAAGGAAAAAAAAAGAAGATAAAGGGGCAGAATTGTCACATTACACTAAAAAAAACCTCACAGTGCGTGCAGACTTTGAAAGGGAAAATAAGAAAGGACCCGAAATTTCCCAAAATTAAAATTCATTTTTCATTAAATTTTCCCCAAAATTTTTTAATTATAAAAGAATCCAAAAAACCAAAAAAAATATTTATATTATTTTTAAAATGCTTTTAATGAAACATGATTTAGTATATTCCCCTTTAAATGGGTTGCTTTAAAACCTTTCAGTTTTTTAAATCAATTTTGGTGTTTTCCAAAGAATAAAAGAGCATTAGAATCTTGTCCGTTTTAAGTTTTATTTATGTTGTTTACTATTAAGACTTTTTTCCAGTTTGAATAATAAAATTTTATCATATTTTAAGAATTTATAGACACATCCGTCAGCATTTGGGGGAAAATTTTTTTAAAAATTTTTTACTTATAAGATTTTTAAATTTAAAATTTTATATTAAAATTCTTAAGAAAGGAAGGCATATCAACCAAGTTTTCATGGTAAGGAGAACCAAATATTTTTGGTTGAATAAGGTTGGTTGTCCCTTTTTTTGGAATGTAAAAAGTATTCCTAGCTATTTTAAAAGATTTTTCAATTATGTTTCTTGGGTATTTTTAAAACATTAGCTATTTCATAAATTTTAAATTTCTTCATCTATGAACTGGACTACAAATATAAAGCCCCAAAAAAAGAAGAAAAAAACCACATTTAACCCACTTGATTGAAGAGTAATAGGTAATAGGAAAAATTTTTTAGGTTTTCTGTAAATTTTTAATTTAAAAAAATGTTACCTTAATAATAAAAATCTAGGGAAAGGGGAATGAGTTATTTTTTTAATTCAACAGTAAAATTTTTAGAATGAGTAAACATTTAAATTTTTCAAGGAAATGGTTTATGTCACATTCTTAGGCATAAGGCACAAAAAAATCAACATATCTATACCACTTAGCTCTATTGGGAAGGATAGTGTTAAACAAAAAGGGGCAACCAACCTTATTCAACCAAAAAAAAAATGTTGGTTCTCCCACTATGAAAACTTGGGTTTATATTTCCCTTTTTTAAAAATTTTATCAAAATTGTATTTAAAAAACTTGATCCCGTGACTTTTGATAAAAATTCCCAAAATGCTGACGGATGGTCTATAAGATTCCCCGAAAATATCGATAAAATTTATTATGGTCAAACTGGTAAAAATCTTGAACTAAGATTAAAACAAATAAATATAGCATTGAACGACGATTCTAATGCTCATTTATTCATGTGAAGACTTTAACCATCCAATTATTTTTTAAAAGGGGAAGGTTGTATCAAGAAGTCCAGGGAGAGGAAAATGAACAGTTTAAAAACAGTTTTGAAAAAAAAATGAATATTTCTTTTGGTTTTTTTACATTGATTCATTTATAATTAATAAAATTTGGGAAGAATTTAAAGATTTGACTAATCTTTAAATTTTGGGGAAAAGGTTTCAGGTCCTTTTTTTGTTCCTCTTCCGATTTGGTTGTTACCACTTGAGGTGTTGTTTTGTTAGTGTAATTTATTGAGTTTCTCCCCCTTTTTGCCCTTCTTGTCATATTTTTTTTTTGTTCGATAATGGAGTAGTCAGAAAGGTTGGGAAATTTTTTTCTATTTTTTTATAGTGGTTGTTTTGCATATTTTGATATCACCCGTTTACTGTGATCATTTTTTTAAAAATATATATATATATATATATATATATATATATATATATATATATATATATATATATATATATATATCTGCATTAACTATAAAGATCTATATCAACTACATATTAATATTGATAAATCAACCTTACAAGTTCGGACTTGTACTATCTTCACCAACACAGGTAAACAACAATGGTAATCAAGATTTATTTAATAAGCTGAACCTTTAAATTTCCAGAGTATGGAAGACTCAAAGTGACAGACTTAAAAAAGGAAATCAACCACCGGAGAGAGAACTTGATATGTCCCCCATGAGAGGTCGCGGAAGCCGGGGTCAACCCCACAGCCCAAATTTTGGGGTGATGACGTTGACTCACAGTGGTACGGCAGACACAGGGGGTAAACCAGTGATAGGTAGCAGGGAAAAAGATTGCATGGCATGAAGAGTTATTAACATTATAAAGGGGGCCCCTCACAACTGCCGGATGTCCAGAATAAGGGAGCCCCCTTTAATATGCAGATTGATGGTAACCAGGGTCCAGATGGTATCCCCCTTCAACCCCGAACAGAGATAAGCAGGTGGGGGGGCCCAAAATGTGCATTCACATTCACTTTATATATCCCCAATACTCCGGGAAAGGGAAAGGGAGGGGCGCTGGTTTCATCGAGTTTCAAAAGTCTAGAAAATAGGGAAAATTTGCCCATCATTATTTTTGTTCCCATAGGCTCAGGGCCCTTTTGGCCCGAAGGGGGGCGCTATTTTTTCTGCCCAGCGACGCAGCGCGGGGGCAGAAGGGTAAGCGGTTATTTTGGGGCCGGCCCAGCCGGGAAGAGCGGGATAAATTTTTTACTTTTAGTAATATGCACTTGGAATGTATCCTAAAACCTCATGTACATATGCCATTTTTGTACCAATAATGATCTGAAAAACTTGAGTAATATAAAATACACCTATATATATATATGTATATATATATATATATATATATATATATATATATATATATATATATATATATATATATATATATATATATATTTTTTTTTTATTAACACATGGGCCCGATTCCACCAAGGCAGAGTGGCCCAAAAAAAAAAACTTTCATCATCATTCACTCCATCACTGTCTTGCCAAAAGGGGTGCTTTAACTACAGTTATAAAACTGCAACTTTAAACACCCTCCTTCAGAGTGCCGGCACTGTACTTCCCATCTCCAGAACTCAAGATCGGCCTGCCGGTTTCCTGAATCCCTTCATAAATGTTACTTTGCTCACACTCCAACAGCACGTCAAGTATTAAAAACCATATGCCTCCATTCACTCCTATCAAATACGCTCACACATGCTTGCTGGAAGTCCAAGCCCCTCCTTCACAAAACTTCCTTTACCCCCTCCCTCCAACCTTTCCTAGGCCGACCCCTACCCCGCCTTCCCTCCACTACAGATTTATACACTCTCGAAGTCACTCTGTCTCGTTCCATTCTCTCTACATGTCCAAACCACCTCAACAACCCCTCCTCAGCTCTCTGGAC
>WNWK01005382.1:25000-85000 GCA_009830355.1 Cherax destructor
GATTTTAACGACAATTAGGGATGCTATCACCATACACAGTTTGAGAAGTAGGTATGATCGGTATTTCGAGGTCAGGAATCAATAAATTTCGTTGATAATAGGAAAGACGCGGGCCAGAAGATTTTTGTGACCTTGATCACTTCTGACATACAGAGGTTAAAAGACAGTATATATAGGAGGAGAGTGAGGTGTGGGTGACGCATGGTGACCTGAGTGAGGTGTGGGTGACGCATGGTGACCTGAGTGAGGTGTGGGTGACGCATGGTGACCTGAAGAATGACATGTTGGGATGAGGTCGGGTAGACAATGGAATCATGTGACTCCTGTTTGCTTACGTATATTTCTAAACCAACTTGTCGGTATTTATTACCAAGGTTTATACTAACTAGAAAAATACACAGACAGCCAAGCACACACCATGTAGAAGAAACAAACATGCACACACCCTGTAGAGTACACAAACACCCACGCACACACCCTGTAGAGTACACAAACACCCACGCACACACCTTGTAGAGTACACAAACACCCACGCACACACCCTGTAGAGTACACAAACACCCACGCACACACCCTGTAGAGTACACAAACACTCACGCACACACCCTGTAGAGTACACAAACACCCACGCACACACCCTGTAGAGTACACAAACACCCACGCACACACCCTGTAGAGTACACAAACACCCACGCACATATCGTTAAGTTTAAGGTCTTATTACAAAATATCCCAAATTTTGTAAAGTAATCATATACAATTTTTTTCCCCCAGATCTTAATTTTATTTGCATCTCCAGCAAAACATCGTAACTTAGGAATTCGCAACTCCAAAGGCAAGAAAGTCTGGCTAATTATCTTTTAGTTTCTCTTTAAAATCTCAACTCTGAGTTACTTCAGGCGCTCAAACTTCTGTATATGTATTTTATATACATTTCTTTTAACCCAGAGCACGAAGGGATTTTGAAGAAGTGTGGTCGAAGCACATGTTGTCTCCGCGACGTGATCTACCTCTGTTTGATGCTCGTGTTTAGCATATTCTTTCAATGCAAGTTTGAGACATTCAGCTGGGTACATCTTCCAAGAACTTCTGTAGGAACGAATACGACAACAAGATCGATCCTACATGTTATGCTTCGACTTAATTTGTTCAGCCATTTTGAAAATTTGAAGTATGTTTGTTTGCACCAGTAAGGACAGACAGGATGTTCCCAGTATCTTTCTTAAAAGTTTTCCTGAACAAATATTCTGGAACACTGATACATAATTTACCAAGGTTCTTACCTTTACTCGTATACATTTTGACTGCAATAGTTATTCTAAGCATCGGATAATTGTCCATGGTGATTCTCCATGGTGATTTTCCATGGTGATTCTCCATGGTGATTGTCCAGAGTGATTGTCCAGGGTTGTCCAGGGTGATTGTCAATGGCGATTGTCCTGGATGATTGTCCTGGATGATTGTCCTGGATGATTGTCCTGGATGATTGTCCTGGATGATTGTCCTGGATGATTGTCCAGGGTGATTGTCCAGGGTGATTGTCCAGGGTGATTGTCCAGGGTGATTCTCCAGGGTGAATGTCGAGGCTGATTGTCGAGGCTGATTGTCCTGGATGAATGTCCAGGGATATTGTCCAGCGTCGGACACAAAATCTGTTTGGCTACAGTTTCTTGAGGGTCGTGAAAAATTAATTTTGGGTTATTTATAGGCCCCTAACACTTGATAGGGAATATAGTAAGCTTTTATGGGACGAAATTCATAAGTTATGAAAATGTCTTAATGGGCGATTTTTAACTTTAGACAAATTGATTGAAGCAATGTGACAGGAAATCTGGAGTCTAGCGATTTTCTTGATAAGATTCAGGATTGCTTTTTAAAACAGTTTGTGACAGAAACAACTGGAAGTAATAACCTACTTGGTTCTTGCCAGCACATAATCACTAATTAAAAATCTTGAGGTTAATGATGAGCTTGGGGAAAGCGATCACAAATCACTCAGTTTCAATATATCATGGAATTAAACTAATAACTACAATCTAGTCTCTGTCTCTGGCTTCCGCTTGGCCGATTTCCCAGGACTGTGAAATAACCTGGGTGGGTTGAACTGGAATGACCTGACTATGGGTCAGGTAGGTGGTGATGGTTGCCAGTATGACGATTTTCAGATCAATGTTCTAGCTGCACAGACAACTTGTGTTCCAAATAATGATCCAAAATGGATAAACAATAGATTAAAATACCTCATTGGTCAAAAGAGAGGCATTTACAGGCGAATCAAAAGAGGAAAGGGGCACATAATAAATCAATATATTCAATTACATCGTGAATTATAAAAAAGAATAAAAAAAAAAAAAATAAGAGATGAAGTCGCAATGGATTCGAAGAGTAACCCAAAAGATTTCTTTCAGATGTACAGAAGTAAGATTAGGGAAAAGACAGGCCCTCTCAAAACTCACTCAGGTCAGCTCACAGACAGTGATAAGGAAATGTGAAGAATTTTAAACACTTATTTCCCTTCAGTTTTTACGCAAGAACGTACTAGTGAAATTCCAGAAATAATAAACTATGTTGAACTGAACGATGACAAGTTATGCACGATCCAAGTCACTAGTGACATGGTTCACAGACTGTTAGAAAAATTAAAACCTAACAAATCCCCGGGGCCTGATGAATTGTTCGCAAGGGTTTTAAAGGAATGTAAGGTGGAACTTAGTGAACCTTTGGCTAGTCTTTTCAACATATCTCTAAAAAACTGGCATAGTACCAGATAAGTGGAAAATGGTAAATGTGATACCTATCTACAAAGCAGGTGACAGGTCCTTAGCTTCGATCTACTGACCAATATGCGTAACCTCCATAGTGGAAAAATTGATGGAATCTATAATTGCCGAGGTTATTCGTAGCCACAACGAAAGACAAATTCATGAATGAATCTCAGCACGGTTTTACAAAGGGGCGTTCCTGCATTACGAACTTACTTTTTTCATTAAGGTATTTCTGGAGGTAGATCATGATAATAAATATGATATTGTGAATATGGACTTCAGAAAATCTTTTGACAGTCCCACATCGGAGACACTCGAGGAAAGTCGAGGCACAAGGAATAGGAGGAGAATTTTTATCATGGATAGCGGTATGGCTGACTGATACGCAACACAGAATTTGCATAAACAGGGAGAAATCAGAGTGGGGAAGCGCCACAAGCGGTGTTCCACAGGGGTCAGTGTTGGGCCCCTTGTTCACAATTTACATAAACGATATAGATGAGGGAATACATGCTGACATAAGCAAGTTTGCCGATGACACCAAAACATGCTGTCCAATTCATTCTAACGAGGACACTAGTGCTAAAAGAAGATCTGAATAAACTGGTGCAGTGGTCGGTAAAGTGGCAGATGCAGTTTAACATAGACAAATGCAAAGTTCTAAGCTTTGGAAAGCTAAATAACTATGATACCTGTAAACTAAATAATGTAGATCTTCATATCTCTGATTGCGAAAACAATTTGGGAGTTATGGTTAGCAGTAATCTAAAGCCGAGACAACAGTGCGTAAGTATTCGAACTAAAGTGAATACAATTCTTGACTTCATATCAAGAATTATAACTAACAGGAGTCCGGAGGTTATTCTTCAACTCTATATATCCTTGGTTAGGCCTCATTTAGATTATGCTGCACAGTTCTGGTCACCGTATTACAGAATGGATATAAATGCATTGGAAAGCGTACAACAGAGGATAGACTGAGGGCCCTGAATCTGCACTCTCTAGAAAGGCGTGAAATTGGGGAAATATGATTGAGGTGTATAAATTGAAAACGGGAATAAATAAAGAGGATGTAAATAATGTGCTAAACATATCTTGCCAAGACAGGACTCGCAGCAATGATTTCATGTTGGAAAAATTTAGATTCATAAAAGATATAGGAAAGCACTGGTTTGGTAACAGAGTTGTGGATGAGTGGAACAAACTCCTGAGTACCGTCATTGAAGCTAAAACCTTGTGTAGTTTTAAAAATAGGTTAGGTAAATACTTGAGTGGGTGTGGGTTGGTGTGAGTTGTGGGGGATTGTCCAGGATGATTTTCCAAGTTCATTGTCCAGGATGATTTTCCAAGTTCATTGTCCAGGATGATTTTCCAGGTTCATTGTCCAGGATGATTTTCCAGGTTCATTGTCCAGGATGATTTTCCAGGTTCATTGTCCAGGATGATTTTCCAGGTTCATTGTCCAGGATGATTTTCCAGGTTCATTGTCCTGGATGATTTTCCAGATTCATTGTCCAGGATGATTTTCCAGATTCATTGTCCAGGATGATTTTCCAGGTTCATTGTCCAGGATGATTTTCCAGGTTCATTGTCCAGGATGATTTTCCAGGTTCATTGTCCAGGATGATTTTCCAGGTTCATTGTCCAGGATGATTTTCCAGGTTCATTGTCCAGGATGATTTTCCAGGTTCATTGTCGAGGATGATTTTCCAGGTTCATTGTCCTGGATGATTTTCCAGGTTCATTGTCCAGGATGATTTTCCAGCTTCATTGTCCAGGATGATTTTCCAGGTTCATTGTCCAGGATGATTTTCCAGGTTCATTGTGTAGGATGATTTTCCAGGTTCATTGTCCAGGATGATTTTCCAGGTTCATTGTCCAGGATGATTTTCCAGGTTCATTGTCCAGGATGATTTTCCAGGTTCATTGTCCAGGATGATTTTCCAGGTTCATTGTCCAGGATGATTTTCCAGGTTCATTGTCCTGGATGATTTTCCTGGTTCATTGTCCAGGATGACTGTCCAGGATGATTTTTCAGGTTCATTGTTCAGGGTGATTGTCCATAATGATTGTCCAGAATGATTGTCCAGAATGATTGTCCAAGAAGATTGTCCAGGTTGATTGTTCATGATTGTCCAAGATGAACATAAATGTCATACGTTTCATCTCCAAATTGTGACTTATATGCCAATTGTTCCATCTTCTGTAATGTGGTTGTTATTCTTCTCTTCCATTATCCTTTACTCTGTTTATCTTTCCCCGTTGTACTTTGACTTTTATTCTTGACTTCCATTATCTTGCGCTCTGCTTACCTTCTCCGTCTTCAGTAAACAAAAACAGGTCGACATTACCTTCAGTTTTATAGCAATTCTTATGTTTATATTCAACCTTTTTCTTTACTCTTCGTGTCTGTCACTCTTAAGGGGCACCGTGACGACGATGAAAGATTCTCTATATAAGAATATTGCTTCCTGCGTAAGATACTAAGGGAAGACTTACCAACCACTCTGAATGTATTAACATTTGACAGGTTAATTTTGTGATTAGGATCACGTTCATTTAGTGAGATATTAAGCATTTTTTTATTGTAGTAGAAGGTTTGCGCTTACCGACGAGATGTTAGTATACAAAGACAGTAACTGGAAACTGTATCGAGACAAGTGTAGCGGATTCTTTTCAAGACTAATATTTTTGCGTGATACTGCCACACACTTTTGCTCCTGTTATCATTCTCGCAGAATTGTAAATCATCTCTGGCAGAAGCCCGAATTCCTATCTAGGCGCTTCATGGAAAAACTTCCTGAGGAAGACTCTTATTCACTGTGAACGCGAATGACAGAACAGACCGTATTGTGACCAGGTGTATGTGACTCACGGAATCGTTATAACAAGATTACAAACAAACCAGGGAACGGGTGGGGCTTGAACCCATGGAGAGTGAGTTGTAAAACTCCTAGCCAGTGCGTAAGCTTACGCACTGGCTTGCAGTTTTACGACTCATGTGGCTGGAGTGTGTTTTGTGCATAGTGTACTTTACATATATTCAGTGTGTATTACACACTGAATATATATAAAAGGCTTGCAGTTATTGTTGTGTGTTCGTCGGTGCCTCATGTCTATTCTGCATATTGCTACTAGTTATAAACGTCAATCTATCAGAGTGAGTGGTTGACCTCCAGGTTAGTTGACTTTACGCCTACACTCAAGTCTGGAGGTCAGTCTATCACAATCTCTAGCTGATAACGCGCGCGCGCACACATCTCTCTTGCAACGAGTATATGAGCTAATGTCAGTGAGCTACCTCACTTTTGCTCTTTGTCTTATTACCATACCTCCTGATATATCTTAACATAGTGCTGTTCTACTGTACACTCTGTAAATAATATTGGTGGGAATATACAGATACTCAAAAATTAACTGCTGTGTTTCCCTTGGTCTTATTGCCTCCTAATTGTACCTGCGTTCGTAATAGATTGATAAGGACTAAGTACTGGACTTGACTAAACGTGACTGGGCCGCTGAGTGTATCAGGGTCAGCGTATCAAACACGATCAAAACGTGAGCAGAACGAAATGCGTTTTGTTCTATAGAGTAGCTTGTTTTTTTTGCTTTTTTTCCCAAACATATTCTTTTATGTAGAAAAAATCCAGCTGATTACTTGAATAAATAAAACAGAAATAGTCGCCATCCCACGATCAAATAATTTTTTCTCCAGATAATTCCACAAATATGCAGTTTTAGATGTCGTCCCACGAGACTTTCTTGAAGAGTTCCCGTGAAGAGCCAGCACTGACCGAATGTTCGTATTTTTTAATGTTAGCACATTTTCCAGCTTAATCTTACTTTATGAGTGATTGAATGTGCATGTCAATTTTCAGCTGAGATGTGCACCACTGTAGCAAGCTTTTTAATATGTATTTATATGTTTCTGCATTACGCTGGCACTGATAAATGGTCTCCTTACGTTGACAAGGAATCTAGGCAATATCACTCCTAGTAATTTGCCTCCTAGTTACTTAACTCTGAATATGATGACTACTAAACAATTTCACTTAAGGTGATTTCACTACTAATATAATAATACTGTCTTAAGTAGCTAAAAACTGAAGATTGAAGATTCTATTTAAGTAGTTTTCAAAGGTAAGTAACTTAAGTTTAAAATACCCTAACATATAATAACATGAATTAGCCTGACCTATCCTAATCTAATCTAGAATAATCTAACCTAACTTACCTGAACATAACTTAACAACCCTATCGTAGCCTAACCTACTCTAAACTAATCTTCCTAAATGTAAATTAACCTAACCTAACGAACTCTAGCTTAATATACGCTAATATGACTTAACCTATCCAATCATAACCAAGTTTGACCTTATCTAACTTAATCTATTCTACTTTAATGATTTTTTTGCGCAAATTATTTTAATAAATTATATCAATTTTATTTGTGGATTAGCGGAGACGGATTACCGGGAGTGCAATTTTATCGGTCGCAGCTTAGGTTCACCAACCACTGAAATTCCTCCGAAATGCAAAGTAAAATGTTGATGTGTAAGGTAGACCAATGGAGGAGAATTAAATGAGGTAGGAGAAAGTGGTACAACCATTGAGAACACTAAAATAAATATGATCAATTTGTTAAAGACTGGATACTACGGGTAGAGATTTGTTCTTGTGGCTGGGAAGAGATAAATACATAAACCAAAGATCATAGTCGAGATAGTCAAATTTACATGAAATATATACTGCCTGGGGGGTAATCATTACTCGTTTAAAACACACTCAGTACTGCTTAAAGAAATGATCATAACTTTGACCATAATTTTCTTAAAAGGGGTAGACCGGTAAGCCAGCGTAAGGCCTCGGTCAGATGACCAATGGAGGGTCCATCATCCGACAAACACCCGCGTCAGGAGACACTTGTCCTGTTTCCTGACAAACCTTTCCTAACCTAGTACTGCTTACACACACACACACGCAAAGAGAGAGAGTGAGTGAGCACTAAGCAAGCCTTCTCCCTCTACTCCACACTCTACCACGCACCTACATGTGCTTATCACTAATTCATTTATCCTCGGGTAAATTTCGTTCCATTGCCGAGTCTCTTAAGTGGCTTCTGGGCTCCGTATCCCGAACATTCAATTAGTTGCAGAGCCGATTTCGGAGGCGGGAACAGGGATAGTGTATGAATAGCTTATTCACGAAAAGCCATCCTTAGGCAGCGCTGGCGTGGCTCTCTCTCTCTCTCTCTCTCTCTCTCTAAGATGCCCATGAGAGAGAGAGAGAGAGAGAGAGAGAGAGAGAGAGAGAGAGAGAGAGAGAGAGATAGATAGATAGATATATAGATAGATAGATAGATTACCTTCAAGATAGATTTCTAAACGTAGTTCTCAATGAGAGAATCAACAAGACATTCTATTGGTGTAAGTGTTAGACCAGGAAGTGTACTTGGTCCATCGATATGGAATGATGTCTACTTCAATGACTTTCTCCATTTCATCCCAGAATCCCATGCAGACGACTGTACTCTGACATTTACTTATCTGAGAGAGGAAATGCCAGCTACTCTAAGTTATATCAATCACCAGCTTACAGCTGGTCACATTTGTTCCTGAAAAAAAACAAATGATGATGGTCTCTAGACACCATGATGGTAATACTGGAACAGTGGTAAGAATGAAGTGTTGGTACCTGGGGACAAAGATGACATCCGTGGGGTGAAATCTGACTCCAAACTGTCTCTGAAGAACCACTTTGTAAATCTTGCAAACAAAGAGGACAGGAAGTTTGCAGCACTTAGAAGTATCTGTCATCTGCTCGACAGAAGAGGTTTCAACATTCTGTACGAGGTACAAATACTCTCATACACTGAGTATGCTCCACTTTCTTTGATTGCCTACCCTCTGTCTCTTCTGTGATTGCTTGACAGAACAGAAAATAGAGCAACACGGCTCATCTCTCGCCTGGACTCAGCCTGGACAAATCTTTCATTTCAGCAGAGCCTTCAACACACGAGTGATGTGGATGGCCTTATTGTTATGTACAAGGCCAATATTGTCAAAGTACCACACCTGGCGCCACTCCGAGGACAGCAAGAAGTGAGCTTCTTCACAACAAGACGGGCAGCAAACAGCAACAATACCTTGACTGTACACTTCTCCAGAACATCGCTACATCTGAGATAATTTATTCCTAGGTTGACTCGTGTCTGAAACATGTTTGTTCAGCATTACATCATCATCTTAATAGTCAGCTGGCCCACAGATGGCTCCAACTTCATCCTGTTCCTTATCTGTGTACCTCATAACAATTAAAAGGCTTTCAATTGAGCTGATGTAGGTAACAGCTTTAAGTTTGTAAATAAAGTTATTAACCCTAAACCTAATGTAAAACCCTGCATAAGAGAGAGAGAGAGAGAGTGGAGGGAGGGAGGAGGTGAGCCACAAGAGACTAATAGCAGAAAACCTTTCAGTACACATCGAGGTTATCTGCAGAAACGGACTATTATCTATTATGTAGATGGTTATGGAAAGGCTAGTAAAGTAAAATCCACTCTTCCCACTCTTCATTGCTACCGTTCACAGTCGGTATGAAACAAACTAAAACTACTCGATATCATATTGAACAAAACTGGCATTGATGTTTTATAGGGGAAGGTGGAAGTGAATCAGAGGGAAGATGCCCATCTACATTTACTGCAATACCACTACTTCTACTGCAACAACTTTTGTTGTGCCATTTCCAACCACAGTGTTTTTGTTTGCTATTATTTCTGGTATTAGATATTAGTAGCCCAACTACATAATACTGTGTCCCAGGTGGATATGGACAACGACATATCCTGTGTAGCTCCAGAACTGTCACCAAGATTCCCTGTGAGGACTTTGCCTAGCAGAATCTTATCTTATATCCGTCCAAGCCAGTTCGTAAAAGTCTGAAATGATTTTTTTTGCTAGTACCTTCGAGGGATGGGGTGGGAAGGACTTTTCCAGCGCTCAACAACACTGCGAGAAAACTTGCCTAAATTTGTTTCATGCTGTCTCTTGAAGGGGATGCCACGATGCTGGTAAATGATTCTTCACCCAAGGAATTCAAGCTACTCCTCCCTTCCATTGATCAAACCTGTTTACCTATTCTCACTCACTGCATGAGCTACGAGGGTTCACACCTTCCTTACTATTTTACAAGTCATTATTTACGACAATTGAAAGGTTTTTCTCTTCATTCGATATATAATTTATTTTCATATTTTACAATATAGGAAATCCTCTTAACTACAGCGAAGTTCATCCCCCTTCTTTCTAACCACCGCAAGAGCCTGTAAAGTTTTCCTGAATACATTGATAGTCAATGATTTCGGACTTAAACATAAATTCAAGTTATCACGTTACGTACTTCTGGATGTAACCCTATTTTGAGATCATTTGTGTTTATTATGAACAAAGCTGGGCCTAGGATCCACCTTTGAGGACCCCACTCATCACGTTGCACTACTTAGACATTTAATTTTTTAAAACTACTCGCTGCTACCTGTTAGTGAGGCAATCGCTTAGCCAGTCTAGTGCTGTGTAACTTAATTAAGTTAGCTTAGCAATATGCTGAGTGATATTTGGTAGAGAGAGAGATACACAGAGATACACAGAGATACACAGAGATACACAGAGATACACAGAGATACACAGAGATACACAGAGATACACAGAGATACACAGAGATACACAGAGATACACAGAGATACACAGAGATACACAGAGATACACAGAGATACACAGAGATACACAGAGATACACAGAGATACACAGAGATACACAGAGATACAGAGATACACAGAGATACACAGAGATACACAGAGATACACAGAGATACACAGAGATACACAGAGATACACAGAGATACACAGAGATACACAGAGATACACAGAGATACACAGAGATACACAGAGATACACAGAGATACACAGAGATACACAGAGATACACAGAGATACACAGAGATACACAGAGATTGGATGGATGGATGGTGAATTACCATTGATTAAACTTCGCCTTACTGTGTATCTCTCATCAGATCATAAGGCTCGTCCCCTGGAAATATTTTAAGACACTCCACACAATATATACACTGAGAATAGAAGCATATTTGTTTTGAATGTGATGCTTCCTCGCTTTAATTCAACACTTCAAAGAACTGAACAGTTTTCATGTATTTGATTCATGTAATGAAATCATTATTTTGCTCTAATGAAATGATGAAATCTTGTCTCATAATTAGTGTTTGCACTGAATTTATGATTTTTTTTAATTATATTTCTGTCAATGCAGGTTAGAAATTTATATCAGTTTATGTACCCAGCTCGTTTGTCAGCATAAAATGTATATTTAATGCTATTTTTTTTTATAATTTTATATAGAGTTCTTCTATGGAATTTAGTGAGTTTAATTATTGTCATTTTGTTCAGAGATGTGAAATTTTGCAGCTCAGAGTTGAATTTTGTACACGTGTCTTACAACCTGCACTAGTTTAGTACATGTCTTACAACCTGCACTAGTTTAGTACATGTCTTACAACCTGCACTAGTTTAGTACATGTCTTACAATCTGCATTAGTTTAGTACATGTGTCCTATAACCTGCAGTAGTTTAGTACATGTGTCATTAATCTTCACTAGTTTAGTACATGTGTCATTAATCTTCACTAGTTTAGTACAAATATATTTTTTTGGTATAACTTTTAATTTTTCCTTCCACCCTCCCTGTATATTGTATCCGTCCAACATGTTCTGTATCATTATTACCTACAGGAAAGATAAAAAAAATCACTGGCATTGCTGAAGGTTCTATGTGGAGAAATTCTGATATAAAAAAAAATTCTCTAATTTAAATTTTTTTTTTTTCCAATCTTATCGTAAAACTAATTTTGCACTTTTTTTTCGTATATTACTAATATATGTAAAATTAGGAAAGCTTGCATTCTAGTGTCAATATTGCAAAGGTTAGCATTATTCGCATTCTAAATAAAATATGCAAATTAGCTCCTTTGTTCTGGACAAGACTTAATTAGGCCACGTCAGGTAGGCAGGAAATTTATTATACACTTGTAATAACAGAGCAAGTAGTCCTAGATAGGTTATAGTTTACTGCGAGGTGCTGTAATTTCATCCAAAAAAATAAATGTTGATACATAACATCTTTTTCCAAGACATTTTTACCTGGAAAATAAAAATAAATTATGGTAAATGCATTTCGTTTTTTGGTTCCTCTTTCCAAAATGTGAGAGACACGGTTAGGTTTAAAAAAAAAAATAACATACTGGAGCTAATGACAGACTTTTAGAGGAGATTCGTAATGGCAGAATGTAACAACTGCGTGAAGTGATTCAAGATTCGAGGCCGCATTCTGGGATTACCAGACTGTTGCCTTAATCCACTGCAACACAGACGATCATAAGGTTTTCTCAACCAGAATCCTGGGCAGATGTGTGATGGCCATTGTATTGTAATGCAAAAAGATTAGACAATTTGTCACGTGAAGTTGCTACCAGTCCTGAGCTGTCTTGGAGAATTAGTGTGGCTTCTTAAGTGTTTTAGAGTCAGAGTTCAAGGAACTGAAAGAAGAGGCTTGGCGTCTTAAAAAGAAATTTTGCCATAATATGTATAGTAATGAATATAAAGTGGTTGGGTTAGTGAAGAGAAACAGGTTACCAATGAAGCGCAAGTTGATAACATTAACAAATGCCAAGTGGTTCCCGGTGAAGGGAGGAACATTAAAGTGAGGAAAGGTAAAAGATCAGATTTGAGGGTAGGAAATCCCTTTTCCGTCCTCCAGGATGAATGTATTTCAGTGGTCAGTGAGGATAAAGGTATCATCAGTTCCTCTGCTAATGAAGGTAATATTTTTGCAGTGGTTGATTCACAGGTAAAATGTATGGATGGTGCTTTCTGCAACAGAGATGGGAAAGTGCGACAGGGTGTGTTTTCCTGCAGATGTTGGTGACATAGTCAACAGGTGGATGAGATTACGTTACGATATAGGAACAGATTCATTATCTGCTTCAGTGTTGGTAGAAATGATACTGGGAATTGCAGGAGACAGGAACTGCTTGTTAAGTACAAGACAACTACAGATCTAACAACGGGACGGATTAAGTTTGAACGCACTGGCCTAGAGCTTTACTCCAGGCCAGTGTAACGTCAGTTATTTCTATCAACTTGAAACAAATTAAACCCTTGAATGACACTCGGCAATCACGTCACGTTTAAGTTATTGCAAAAACATCAACCTTTCCCATCCATACAACCAATCTCAGATCACCCATCTTACTTCTAGAAGTATGGCTATATTTTTATAGTTTATCTTAGAAAAATTTGCCTTCTAAACCTTTCCACTGTCCCCTTTGCTTTTCCTCTATCATTGATCTTAATAACATTATCCATTGTTACTTGATAACTGTCGTTTCTTAAACCATCATGAAAATCTTGATAATTTATACAGCCTAAAGGAATAGTCAAAAGATTGGAAGGTGTGGAGGAGGGCCACTGTCATGGAAAGTGTGAAGGAGGGCCACTGTCATGGAAAGTGTGAAGGAGGGCCACTGTCATGAAAAGTGTGAAGGAGGGCCACTGTCATGAAAAGTGTGAAGGAGGGCCACTGTCATGAAAAGTGTGAAGGAGGGCCACTGTCATGAAAAGTGTGAAGGAGGGCCACTGTCATGAAAAGTGTGAAGGAGGGCCACTGTCATGGAAAGTGTGAAGGGGGGTCAGAGTGTGTGAGTTTGTGTAAAATTAAAGCACGGACAACATTAAATTCCTTTTTTTCTATCGAAACCTGTCGTTTACCAGTGGCTTCATCATTCCCCTACTGAGCGAGACATTTCCATTATCAACTTTATTAATGTTTCTAAAGGCAATTGTCTAAATGTTTCATTTATATATTTTTCGGTATTATATTCCATGTTTAAATATCTTTAGACCTAGGTTACTTTATCCTTATGTAAAATACCTCACGTTGACGCAGGAAAGAGGCACTTGATCTTAGGTGCTGTGTATATCTTCCCCATGTTGGGTCGACCCTGACTGACTACCAGTGCCCTGTATGTCCCCTTTAACGTTTTTACGAGTCCTAATTATAATAATTAAATTAATAATGATTATTATTACTACTATTATTATTTAATTAAAATATTCTTAAGTACCTTTACGACAGTAGTGATTGGAAAGATAATGGCTATCTGGTAGGGTAATATAAATAGTAGTACAGAATGACAGAGAAATCCTTTACCACACAACGTTTCGCTCGAAGGAGAGCTGGCTCTGGCTCGTCTTTGAGAGAAACGTTCTCTTTCAAAGCCTTGTTCCGTTGTGTGTGTCACTATAAACACACTAGTATTACATCTGAAGATCAGACACAATATTAGACGAAATAGACGTGTTGGACGCTGAAGTGACCAAATAAATCATTAAGCAGAAAAAAACATGTGGGAAATGCATACGTTCAAGTCTTTGGATCTCGTTAACTTTAAATGCATGTTCTTAAAGTTATCAAGGTCCCAGGACCAAAAAAGTCTACAATTAATGTGTCCTAAGTAAACTCAATTAATGTGTCCTAAGTAAACGCAATTAAGGTGTCCTGAGTAAACGCAATTAAGGTGTCCTGAGTAAACGCAATTAAGGTGTCCTGAGTAAACGCAATTAAGATGTCCTGAGTAAACGCAATTAAGATGTCCTGACTAAACGCAATTAAGGTGTCCTGAGTAAACGCAATCAAGGTGTCCTGAGTAAACGCAATCAAGATGTCCTGAGTAAACGCAATTAAGGTGTCCTGAGTAAACGCAATTAAGGTGTCCTGAGTAAACGCAATTAAGGTGTCCTGAGTAAACGCAATTAAGGTGTCCTGAGTAAACGCAATTAAGGTGTCCTGAGTAAACGCAATTAAGGTGTCCTGAGTAAACGCAATTAAGGTGTCCTGAGTAAACGCAATTAAGGTGTCCTGAGTAAACGCAATTAAGGTGTCCTGAGTAAACGCAATTAAGGTGTCCTGAGTAAACGCAATTAAGGTGTCCTGAGTAAACGCAATTGAGGTGTCCTGAGGAAACGCAATTGAGGTGTCCTGAGGAAACGCAATTGAGGTGTCCTGAGGAAACGCAATTGAGGTGTCCTGAGGAAACGCAATTGAGGTGTCCTGAGGAAACGCAATTGAGGTGTCCTGAGGAAACGCAATTGAGGTGTCCTGAGGAAACGCAATTGAGGTGTCCTGAGGAAACGCAATTAAGGTGTCCTGAGGAAACGCAATTAAGGTGTCCTGAGGAAACGCAATTAAGGTGTCCTGAGGAAACGCAATTAAGGTGTCCTGAGGAAACGCAATTAAGGTGTCCTGAGGAAACGCAATTAAGGTGTCCTGAGGAAACGCAATTAAGGTGTCCTGAGGAAACGCAATTAAGGTGTCCTGAGGAAACGCAATTAAGGTGTCCTGAGGAAACGCAATTAAGGTGTCCTGAGGAAACGCAATTAAGGTGTCCTGAGGAAACGCAATTAAGGTGTCCTGAGGAAACGCAATAAAAAATGTTCAAGTGGACGTCCTAAGCTGTCAGCTGTCATTTGAGTCATATTACAGAACAAGTTGGAAACCTTGAAGATCTCTCTATACACCTTCAGACGTTGTCCCATTGAACGGATGTTCTGCAGAATGCCTTTTCTTCAAGAGATTCCGGAAAAATGCAAGGTGGCATCTCTTAAAACGCCAATATAATGCTGTTAGACGCAATGGGGTTGAGTGTTTTCCAGGGAATATGAGAACCTCACTACTTTTGGTTCAACCTCGCTTCGATATTATGGAGAAAGTTGTGTCAAAGCTCCGGGATATTTGACTAAAAGTTGACAGGATATGGCACAAATCTTTACTCTCCAGACTACCGAATTTTAACTTTAAACATTTTCTCTGTAAACTAATTACGAACTTCTTGTCTGAGAGATGCGCCTCTCTTATTATTGGAGGAGCAGTGGTGCTACACCTGGGGTGTCACACCGGTGGTGCTACACCTGGGGTGTCACACCGGTGGTGCTACACCTGGGGTGTCACACCGGTGGTGCTACACCTGGGGTGTCACACCGGTGGTGCTACACCTGGGGTGTCACACCGGTGGTGCTACACCTGGGGTGTCACACCGGTGGTGCTACACCTGGGGTGTCACACCGGTGGTGCTACACCTGGGGTGTCACACCGGTGGTGCTACACCTGGGGTGTCACACCGGTGGTGCTACACCTGGGGTGTCACACCGGTGGTGCTACACCTGGGGTGTCACACCGGTGGTGCTACACCTGGGGTGTCACACCGGTGGTGCTACACCTGGGGTGTCACACCGGTGGTGCTACACCTGGGGTGTCACACCGGTGGTGCTACACCTGGGGTGTCACACCGGTGGTGCTACACCTGGGGTGTCACACCGGTGGTGCTACACCTGGGGTGTCACACCGGTGGTGCTACACCTGGGGTGTCACATCGGTGGTGTTACACCTGGGGTGTCACACCGGTGGTGTTACCTGGACACCTGGAGTGTCACACTGGTGGTGTTACACCTGGGGTGTCACACTGGTGGTGTTACACATGGGGTGTCACACTGGTTGTGTTACACCTGGGGTGTCACACCGGTGGTGTTACATCTGGGGTGTCACGCCGGTGGTGTTAAACCTGGGGTGTCACACCGGTGGTGTTACAATTGGGGTGTCACACCGGTGGTGTTACACCTGGGGTGTCACACCGGTGGTGTTACACCTGGGGTGTCACACCGGTGGTGTTACACCTGGGGTGTCACACCGGTGGTGTTACACCTGGGGTGACACACCGTGTGGGGTATTGCACTGCCTCCACAACCTGGTGTGTATTTCCTTTTTCCACCACGTGCAATGTTCCAATTAGTTTATTTTCCCTACTCATTTGGTAATGATCTTCCCTGCACATATTATTATTACTATTATTGTTATTTATAGTTTTATTATTTTTATTATAATTATTACTATTATCGGTATGATTAATTAAAAGGGGAAGCGCTAAACATTTGTTACCAACCTTTTCCATGATTTACAAATATTAATTAATTGGAAATATTGCTTGCACCAAGTAATTTGAATATCATTAAAGACCTGTGTGTGTGTGTACTCACCTAATTGTACTCATCTACTTGTGGTTGCAGGGGTCGATTCACAGCTCCTGGCCCCCGCCTCTTCCTTGGTCGCTACTAGGTCCACTTTCTCCCTGCTGAAAAAAAGCAATATAATACCTCTTTTTAAAGCTATGTTTGTATCCTGGCTCACCTACATTATTCTCCAAATTGTTACACTTCCTGACAACTCTAAGGCTGAAGAAATAATTCCTAGCATCCCTATGACTAGTCTAAATTTTTAATATCCAGTTGTGTCCCATGTTAAACATCCTGACATTGTCCACCTTGTCAATTCTCAGTATTTTATACGTAGTTATCAAGTCCCCCCTTTTACTCCTGTCCTCTAGTGTCGTCAGGTTGAATTCCCGTAACTAATCGTCGTAGGACATAACACCTTAGCTCAAGGACTAGTTTTACTGCAAACGTTTGCATTTTCTCCAATTTCTTGACGTGTTTGTGTGTACTCACCTAATTGTACTTACCTAATTGTGGTTGCAGGAGTCAAACCACAGCTCCTGGCCCCGCCTCTTCACTGTCGCTACTAGGTCACACTCCCTTCTCCATGAGCTTGATCATACCTCTTCTTAAAGCTATGTACGGTACCTGCCTCCAAATCTCACTTTCCAGACTATGCCACTTCCTGACAACTCTGTCTGAAGACATACTTCCTAACATCCCTGTGATTCATCTGAGTCTTCAGCTTACAATTTTGACCCCGTGTTGCTGTGTCCCATCTTGCTATTATTTTTGAAGTGGTAGACCAAGATAAAGACCACGTCATCGGGTATACGAGTGAGGCCTTTGATAGAATACCACACAAAAAACTGTTGAAAAGGCAGCAGCAAATAGAATAAGAGAAATTATCTTCTAGAACAAGGCCCGACAGACAGCAGTAAGTTTGCATAGATGGTGAGAAATCAGAAGTTTAAATAATAGATATCCTCAGATTATACATTAACTTTATCTGTAACTGGTAAAGCCTCACTTAGATGCTGCTGCTCTGTGCTGAAAAAAATACAAAGAGAGAAGGAAGGAAGGAGCTGATCCCATGTACCAGCAATCTAGCTTACGAATATAGGCTGAAAGGTATGAATATGCACTCTCTCGAAAGCCGTAGAATTAGTGGGCATGTGGTTGAAGTGAACAAATGAAAAACTGAAACAAATAGAGGCGATATAAACAATATGCTGAAAATATCCATCCAAGACAGAACTCGAAGCAATGGAATCAAATTTTATAATTTTAGATTTGAAATGGATATAGAAAGTACTGGTATAGTAATATAGTCGAAGATGTGTGGAAAAAAATTCCAAGTAGCGTCAGTGAAGAGAGAACCTTGGATAACTTTAAAGTTATGTTGGTCAGGAACATAAGTGAGTGTGGGGTGTGAAATAGACCTGCTTTCTATGGGCCATTAGGCCTATTGCAGTGTTCCTCGATTCTTATGTTCATGTGTTTTCAAATTTTCAGTCATGTATCATAAGAGTGACGAGCTTCGAGTTGTCGTCCCAGCAGTGATCAGTTCCTAGTCGTCGTCACAGCAGTGATCAGTTCCTAGTCGTCGTCCCAGCAGTGATCACTTCCTAGTTGTCGTCCCACAAGTGATCACTTCCTAGTCATCGTCCCCAGCAGTAATCGCTTCCTAGTCGTCGTCACAGCAGTGATCGCTTCCTAGTCGTCGTCCCTGGCGTGATTACTTCTCAGTCGTCACATCAGTGATCGCTTCCTAGTCGTCGTCCCTGACGTGATTACTTCTCAGTCGTGCCAGCAGTGATCACTTTAGTTATTTTCTAAGCGGTGATCACTTTTAAATCGTCATCCAGTACTAATAATCTCAATTGTCGTCCCAGCAGTGATAACTTCTCAATCATCATCCCAGCAGTGATCTATTTTTATTACACATTTTTATCTATCATTTTTTCCCATCATTTCTTGACTAGTCCTTCACAGTCTCCCACCACATGCAACAGTGGCGATAAATTTCATTTTATTTTCCACTTTCCCAATTGTTAGCGTTTCATCTTTCAAGTTTGTTTTCTCCCCTCCTCTCCCACGATTGACACGGAGAAAAAGGAAAGGACGCAGACGAAATCTTGCCCGGGGGTTCACACAAATAAAAATCCATTTCTCTCGCCCTGATCTCCAAGAGAGACCATTCTTGACGTCCTCGACGGCGTTTTACGCTCCTGCGTTCCATCTCTGACGACCTGATCACAGCTCAGCCGGCAAAAATACCGTCTCTTAGAAGTCTAAAGAGGAGGAAAATAGAGATCTCTCACAAGCAGCTGAAGTGGAGATGGTCCTCTTGTGTTTCCCCTCTCCGGCGTTTTGTAATGGAGGTGCCTGGAGGATAAAAATATAGAGATACTTGGCGAATGTTGGGTTACCTCAAGGGTAGACCCTTGTTATGGATGGGATGGGGGAAGTGTAAATGACGTTAAAGACAGGAGTAAATAAATTTTCAGTTAGCCTAAATCTCGGTGGACAAACTGGAGTTGTTAGGTTAGATAAATAAGGTTTGTCAGGAAACAGGACAAGTGTTTCCTGACGTGGGCCTTAGTCATATGATAACCCGCAGCAGGACAAACTACTTAACAGTTACTCAAGTGCTCAAATTAACACCTCACCTACGCACATCACTCTGCCTACATATTCTCACGTTGATCATATACTCTGGATCTGAAAAAGCTAGAGTATATGAGGACACTTTAGTATCCCAGATGTTGTACCTTCAGATGGTTGCCTGATTTAATTTCAATCTTCCTCCAAAAATAAAGTTTGAAACGTTAACATTCCTAATATGATCGACATGAAATTTTTAGCACTGGTATATTATAATTATGGAAATGTCCATGTAGCTCTTATGTGCAGCTGCCCTCTGGTGAGGACTGTAGTCAGCCACGCATCCTCCAAGAGCTTTTGGTTTAATAAATGCAAATTTACAAATTTCCTAACATGGTTAAAAAACTTAAAACCGTTGGTTTTAACGTTCAGCGTTGATGGGTTTGAGCAAAGATACTCGCATTGATTTTAAGCTTTGTAATGGTCAATTGCTAATTTTAATAAACAATTAGTTTTCTATGCAATTACTTTAGAATGACCCTTCTACTTGATTTCAAACCGTATACACTAGCATATCTTAGATTCATTTTTTGGTTTGATATTGGGCTGTGTAAGAGCCAATTTCTCTATTTTATTTAAGAAATTAGGTAAAATGAAATATTGCTCCCAGTAAGGGTTTGCAGGAGGGGATTGGGAAGGCTTCGAATGCTACTGGCTTGGACATCCCTCATGCTTGTATGAGCATGTTAGAGAGGAGTGATGTGAGACAAATGGTTTTTGTGACTTGACGTGCTGTTGGAGTGCGAACAGGGAAACTTTTATGAAGGGATTCAGATAAATTGTTAAGCTGCACTTGAGTCCTGGAGGTGGGAAGCCTCCTCCTCACCCTGGAAAGGTGAGGATGCTGCAGCTCAGAGGAACATTTGAATTGTGATGTCGGCACGCTTCTGGCAAGACAGCGATTGAATGAATGAAGGTGGAAAAGTGTTTCTTCTTTTTTATGGTCACTCTACCTCGTTGGTAAATGGCCGGTAAGTAAAACAAATTACCAGACATATTACTACGCTGGGGGGCAATGTGGCAGATGATACAAATGTATGGAATAGGAGGTAGGTTACTGAAAGCAGTGAAGAGTCTTTAAGAGAATAGTGAGGCTCAGAGTATGTAGGCGAGAGATAGATTATTTCCCAGTAAAAGTAGGCCTTAGACAGGGACGTGTGATGTCACCATGGTTGTTCAATATATTTATAGATGGGGTTGTAAGAGAAGTGAATGCTCGGATGTTGGCAAGAGGTGTGGGGTTAAAACATAATGTAACACAAAGCGGGAGTTGTCACAGTTGCTCTTTGCTGAAGACACTGTGCTTTTGGGAGATTCTGAAGAAAATTTGCAGAGGTTGGTTGATGAGTTTGGTAAGAGTATGTAAAAGAAGGAAATTAAAAGTGAAAATAGGAAAGAGTAAGGTGATGAGGATAAAATTAGGTAACAGAAATTTGGATATCAGATTGGAGGGAGAGAGTGTGGAGGATGTGAATGTATTTAGATATTTGGGAGTGGACGTGTCAGCAGATGGATCTATGAAAGATGAGGTGAATCATAAAATTGACTAGGGGAAAAAAGGTGAGTGGTGCACTGAGGAGTTTGTGGAGACAGAACTTTATCCATGAAAGCAAAGAAGGGAATGTATGAGAGTATAGTTATAACAATGCTCTTGTATGGGTGTAAGGCATGTGTGGTGAATGTTGCAACAAGGAGAAGGCTGGAGGTAGTGGAGATGTGTCTGTGGGCAATGTGTGGTGTAAATATAATGCAGAGAATCCCAGAGGGCTGAGGAGGGGCTATTGAATGACTTCGAGAGTGTATAAATCTGTAGTGGAGGGAAGGCGGGGTAGGGACTTCCAGCAAGCGTGCGTGAGCGTGTTAGATAGGAACAAATGGAGACAAATAGTTTTTAGGACTTGACCTGCTGTAACATTTATGAAGGGATTCAGGGAAACCGGCGGCCCGGACTTCATTCCTGGAGATTGAAAGTACAGCTCCTGCAGTTTTATAACTAGTGTAAACATGCTTCTGGCAAGTCTGTGATGGAGTGAATGATGATGAAAGTTTTTCTTATTTGGGCCACCCTGCCTTGGTGGGAAACGGTCGTTGTGTTAATAATTAGTAATAATTTACTATGTTGGATATTACCTTAATAACATCGTAACCTGCAGAACTGTATGACCCTCGTGGGTTTAGCCCTTCTTTTTGATAGTAATAATTAAACTACGTTTATTATCAGATATATTAAGAGATGTCAGATACACTGCATAATGCGCATGAGCGGTCCTGTAGGACTCTCTCTGACAGATGTGAAATTATTTGATTTCTTTTACTGTTTTTTTTACTAACGTGATGTAGCCTGGCGTCATCCTCTTCAATGCTGACTGAGTGCGTTACTATCATCCTCAATGCTGACTGAGTGCGTTACTATCATCCTCAATGCTGACTGAGTGCGTTACTATCATCCTCAATGCTGACTGAGTGCGTTACTATCATCCTCAATGCTGACTGAGTGCGTTACTATCATCCTCAATGCTGACTGAGTGCGTTACTATCATCCTCAATGCTGACTGAGTGCGTTACTATCATCCTCAATGCTGACTGAGTGCGTTACTATCATCCTCAATGCTGACTGAGTGCGTTACTATCATCCTCAATGCTGACTGAGTGCGTTACTATCATCCTCAATGCTGACTGAGTGCGTTACTATCATCCTCAATGCTGACTGAGTGCGTTACTATCATCCTCAATGCTGACTGAGTGCGTTACTATCATCCTCAATGCTGACTGAGTGCGTTACTATCATCCTCAATGCTGACTGAGTGCGTTACTATCATCCTCAATGCTGACTGAGTGCGTTACTATCATCCTCAATGCTGACTGAGTGCGTTACTATCATCCTCAATGCTGACCGAGTGCGTTACTATCATCCTCAATGCTGACTGAGTGCGTTACTATCATCCGCAATGCTGACTGAGTGCGTTACTATCATCCGCAATGCTGACTGAGTGCGTTACTATCATCCGCAATGCTGACTGAGTGCGTTACTATCATCCGCAATGCTGACTGAGTGCGTTACTATCATCCGCAATGCTGACTGAGTGCGTTACTATCATCCGCAATGCTGACTGAGTGCGTTACTATCATCCGCAATGCTGACTGAGTGCGTTACTATCATCCGCAATGCTGACTGAGTGCGTTACTATCATCCGCAATGCTGACTGAGTGCGTTACTATCATCCGCAATGCTGACTGAGTGCGTTACTATCATCCGCAATGCTGACTGAGTGCGTTACTATCATCCGCAATGCTGACTGAGTGCGTTACTATCATCCGCAATGCTGACTGAGTGCGTTACTATCATCCGCAATGCTGACTGAGTGCGTTACTATCATCCGCAATGCTGACTGAGTGCGTTACTATCATCCGCAATGCTGACTGAGTGCGTTACTATCATCTGCAATGCTGACTGAGTGCGTTACTATCATCCGCAATGCTGACTGAGTGCGTTACTATCATCCGCAATGCTGACTGAGTGCGTTACTATCATCCGCAATGCTGACTGAGTGCGTTACTATCATCCGCAATGCTGACTGAGTGCGTTACTATCATCCGCAATGCTGACTGAGTGCGTTACTATCATCCGCAATGCTGACTGAGTGCGTTACTATCATCCGCAATGCTGACTGAGTGCGTTACTATCATCCGCAATGCTGACTGAGTGCGTTACTATCATCCGCAATGCTGACTGAGTGCGTTACTATCATCCGCAATGCTGACTGAGTGCGTTACTATCATCCGCAATGCTGACTGAGTGCGTTACTATCATCCGCAATGCTGACTGAGTGCGTTACTATCATCCGCAATGCTGACTGAGTGCGTTACTATCATCCGCAATGCTGACTGAGTGCGTTACTATCATCCGCAATGCTGACTGAGTGCGTTACTATCATCCGCAATGCTGACTGAGTGCGTTACTATCATCCGCAATGCTGACTGAGTGCGTTACTATCATCCGCAATGCTGACTGAGTGCGTTACTATCATCCGCAATGCTGACTGAGTGCGTTACTATCATCCGCAATGCTGACTGAGTGCGTTACTATCATCCGCAATGCTGACTGAGTGCGTTACTATCATCCGCAATGCTGACTGAGTGCGTTACTATCATCCGCAATGCTGACTGAGTGCGTTACTATCATCCTCAATGCTGAGTGCGTTACTATCATCCTCAATGCTGAGTGCGTTACTATCATCCTCAATGCTGAGTGCGTTACTATCATCCTCAATGCTGAGTGCGTTACTATCATCCTCAATGCTGACTGAGTGCGTTACTATCATCTACATTAAGTGTCATGAGAGCAGAAGCAGTTTTTAGTGTAACAACATTCTTCTTGACTTGTTACGCTGTAACATTGGAAAGAGTGTAACTTCCTTCTGTTTCATTACAATTGTTTCTCCTTTATCCTTGTTTACGCTAAAATATTTTTTTCATTCCTCTAAATTGATGAGGAATTCTCCTCCGCCCAGTCAGACATTTGAAATTATAGTAATTTTGTGGGGAAAAGACACAGTAATTTCTGTGGGCGGGTAGCCTGCCTTACTCTCTAACATTTTCCCAGGACGGACATCCCCGCCGCACGCCCTAAATCCTTTCCATTACTGCCTTCGGATTGCTGTAACCCCGAGGGTGTTCGGCTGTTGTTCTTTCTTCTTATACCTCGCAGTAAGTCTATTCTTTTATCTTTTTCATCTTTGTCTTCACTTTGCTCCAATAACCATTAAAGAATATAGTAAATGATTGACGTTGAAAATCATGCAATGTATGATTTTATATATATATGTCGTGCCGATTAGGTAAAACTTTCGATTTTGGCTTAAATAGCAACGCTCTTCTTGCTATATAAGACAAGCGAAAACTTGTGTATGCAATAATTTCGCAAAAATCATTCTGAACCTAACGAAAAAAATATATTTCATTGTGTTTGTTTATTATTAATTTAATGTTAACGTATCTAAAATATATTTAGTTGGGTTAGGCTAAATTAAATTGCGCTTGTTATAATAAGGTTAGGTAGGTTTTCAAAGTTTCTCTTGGAACAAAATTATAAATTTTTACATTAACATAAATGAAAAAAATATATATTTAAACGTATAAGAGAAAATTTTAGAAAGGACTTAATTTTAGATGAGTTCTTGCTAATTGACCAGTTTTACCTAATCGGCACGACATATATATATATATATATATATATATATATATATATATACAGATATGAAGAATATTTAATTTCTTTCTGAAGCCATTTGAATATTCCACTTCCCCTACCACCCCATCTTTTGAATATATATAAAATTTATTTAAAGACAAAATACATTGACAAGAATACAATAGGGAGTAAAACAACATAGATAACAACTCAGAGCTACATGTTAAATACTTCGTCCAGCTCCCCGGCAGTAAGCCGCGTGCCCAGAATGCTGCAGGCATTTTCCCTCTGGATCGCAACACTGAGTCTCTGAAAGAGGAAGCTGGTCGCCCTGTGGTCCTTGGTTTCTATGATGAATTTTTCACCCAGCTCTTTGAGAAACTTTAGAGCACACTTGCCCCATGCTCCATGGGTCTCCGACCCTATTGGGATGAAGTTATAGCAAGGGGGAAGGCCTTCATATTTGCAAGTCTTCTGGGTCTCCCTGTGGCTGGCAGCTCCACCCCCTTCGGCTACGGAGTATGGCAAGTAGGTTTCTGCCATTGTAGCAGCACAGATGTAGTCCCAAGCAATCTGCTTACCATCCTTCTAGGGTAGCATAGTGGCTCCATCAGGACGCTTTTGACTAACATCAGACCTCTGCACTTGGGGTTCCCGTTGAGCTGGGCAACGGGCTGTGGCGAGGCTTCTCTTTATGATGTCATTGACCTCCTCATGTCTAGCATACTTCCCTTCTGATGTGTGACAAACTAGACCATGAAGTCCAAATTGATCGGCCGTCGCCCTGCCGCAAATACACCTTTGTTCGGTGAGTATGGGGGCGGCTAGGCGAAGAGCAACACCAATCCGAATGGCCTGCGGGTCGAGTCGAGTCCCCAGAGAAGAATTGGGAACAGATAGAAGGAAATCTCTTGAGTGTGGTGCCATCACCGCTAGGAGACGAGCTTTGTCCTTTCATGAAGCGTTGGTGAGCATCGTGTTGGCAATTTTTTCCATGATCGGTTTGTCCCAGTGGGACTGTTTGTGCTCTTTGGGAGGAGCTGGTCTACTGGAGGAGTCTGCCAGGATGTCCCACCGCACGGCTCCTTCAATGAACCTTGGGTCTTGAGCTCCCACCACACCTCTCAAACGTTCAGGGACAATCTTCTTGACTAATCCACATGAGGCCAAACACGATGACAGAAATGCAGGTAAAGCTACCTGCCTTGGTTACCGCACACCTATACCTCCCAGCCGCACTGGGAGGGTTGCATATATATATATATATATATATATATATATATATATATATATATATATATATATATATAATATGATCAGGCAGGACTGCAAAGAGACCTGGACAGGCTACAAGACTGGTCCAGTAACTGGCTTCTTGAATTTAACCCTGCCAAATGTAAAGTCATGAAGATCGGGGAAGGGCAAAGAAGACTGCAGACAGAGTATAGTCTAGGTGGCCAAAGACTGCAAACCTCACACAAGGAAAAAGATCTTGGGGTGAGTATAATACCGATCACATCTCCTGAGGCACACATCAATCAGATAACTGCTGCAGCATACGGGCGGCTGGCAAACCTAAGAATAGCGTTCCAATACCTCACTAAGGAATCGTTCAAGACTCTGTATACCATATACGTCAGGCCCATACTGGAGTATGCAGCACCAGTTTGGAACCCACACCTTGTCAAGCACGTCAAGAAATTAGAGAAAGTGCAAAGGTTTGCAACAAGACTAGTCCCAGAGCTAAGGGGATTGTCCTACGAAGAAAGGTTAAGGGAAATCGGCCTGACGACACTAGAGGACAGGAGGGTTAGGGGAGACATGATAACGACATATAAAATACTGCGAGGAATAGATAAGGTGGACAGAGACACGATGTTCCAGAGAGGGGACACAGAAACAAGGGGTCACAATTGGAAGTTGAAGACTCCTATAAGTCAAAGGGATGTTAGGAAGTATTTCTTCAGTCATAGAGTTGTCAGGAAGTGGAATAGCTTGGAAAGCGACATAGTGGAGGCAGGAACCATACATAGTTTTAAGACTAGGTTTGATAAAGCTCATGGAGCAGGGAGAGAGAGGACCTAGTAGCAATCAGTGAAGAGGCGGGGCCAGGAGCTATGACTCGACCCCTGCAACCACAAATAGGTGAGTACACATACACACACACACACATGATAACGACATACAAAATACTGCGGGGAATCGACAAGGTAGACAGTGACAGGATGTTCCAGAGAGGGAACACAGAAACAAGGGGACAGAACTGGAAGCTGAAGACTCCTATGAGTCAAAGGGATGTTAGGAAGCATTTCTTCAGCCACAGAGTAGTCAGGAAGTGGAATAGTCTAGAAAGACATAGTGGAGGCAGGAACCATACACAGTTTTAAGACGAGGTATGATAAAGCTCATGGAGCAGGGAGAGCAGAGACCCAGTAGCGGGCAACGCAGAGGCGGGGGCCAGGAGCTGAGTCTCGACCCCTGCAACCACAATTAGGTGAGTACAATTAGGCGAGTACACACACACACACACACAGTATTGGTACTACTATGTACTAGTTTTTCTTTCCTATTTTTTGTCTCCATGAATAAAATGTTTTGCTTTCACTAGTCATTAAATGCACCATCCATCTTCTCCTTTTCGTCAATTATTTTTTTCATGGGGAATTTCACAGTATTATACTGAACATTGACCCCAAAAGCACTTTAGTTCAAGAAACGTCACAATCATTCTGAAAAAGAATGATTTTTTAAAAACAATTTCTATGATATTTTCACTAATTCAGTGGTTGTGCCACTGAATTAGTGCCTAGAGACTTTCAAGGTTAGTTCACCTATATTGAAACATAATGTGTAGGTTAGGTTAGGTAAGGTTCGTCAGGAAACAGGACAAACATAATGTATAGATGACGTCTTTAGAAAGGATTATGATGTTGGGTTTATAACTTATTGACTTTACGAGGATAATTGAGGTAGTGTATGTAAACCAATAAAGCGATATCCGCTAAAAAACAAAAATTAACTGGTTAATTGAGATATTGTAATATATTTAATCTAACTGCAATGCCAACATAATAATAATAGGTTTAGCGCTTCATGTAAATTTATGTGGGTTATTCAGAGCAAAGAGTGCTGGAGGCTCGATCATCCGTCCTCTAATCGCGGGATAGACGCTTGGCTCACTCAGCCAGTCTTCTATGACAGACTTACATGGAAGAGTATTGTTACATTGCTCCTCTGGAACTACGTTCCACACTTTTGTTACTTTTCCAATTAAAACTTTCCCTTGAAGCGTACCATCCAGTGCCGTCTTGCTGCAAGTCAATTTGCTTACGTATTTTTTTCAAGCATCTCATTTCATAGCCAAGAATTTTCAGTTCTGATACACCAATGGTTAAATTCCCTAAGACTTTTTAATGAGACGAAAAATGTCAAAGTTAGTAAAGTCTTGGATCACTCGTCCACGATTTTACGGTAAATATGTCGCCAATTGGATGAAATACGTCAAATTATTTTTGTCTCCATTCTCGTAATCAGAGATGGAACTTTGGCAAGCTAGTGAAATCTTCATTTAAAATTTATTTAAAATACCTTTTGTTTCATAGTTATATGTATGGATTTTGAATGTTGGTAATTTCTTAATGAAGGTTATTTTAAAGTTTAACACCTTCGTAATATGTGTGAGGAATACAAATATGTACCAAGTCACTTTTTTGTTGAGTTTTTGTTCATTCCTGTTATCAACAGCACCACCCAACTTTGTCATACTAAATTAGATGTAGGAGATGGCCTGGGTATAGGCACATGTGCCCCGTGGCCTGATCGCTAAAGCTCTCGCTTCACATGGCGAGGGTCTGCGTTCGATTCCAGCTCGGGCAGAAACATTGGGCGTGTTTCTTTACACCGGTTGTCTATGTTCACCCATCAGTAAAATGGGTACCTGGGAGTTAGTCGACTGGTGTGGGTCGCATCCTGGGACAAGGACCTAATTTGCCCGAAATGCTCTGCATAACAAGGGACTTTCTATATAGTAGTATGTCATTGATGTCAGCTAGGCCTGTATACCTTGTACATGTACTTGTAGTAAATAAAGATATTATTATTATTATTATTATTATTATTATTCATAACCCCATACCATTTATCTGCCATTTTTAAAGGAATATATAATGTAATCCTATCGGGGCGACTGGTAGGCATATCCGGGATGCTGGCTAATATAGATCGAGGCTATTTTTTGCTGGACATTGGGCTGTAGCAAGACTTCAATTTATGATTTCATTGACTTCAATGTGTGTAATATGACATCTTAGTAACTTTAACAGTTCAGTCCTTGCAGACTATACTATTTAGCTACTACTTTGCCATTGATAAACTTGTACTCATTATCAATAGGAGCTGCAAGAAGGTGACGAGCCACCGCACTGAGAATGGTGTGTGTGTGTGTGTGTGTGTGTGTGTTAGTTAGTTACCATTTTGTCCTAGGCACATGTCGATTGTGACACTAGGCCTGTGTCTGTGTGTGTGTGTCTGTGTGTGTGTGTCTGTGTCTGTGTGTGTGTGTGTGTCTGTGTGTGTGTGTGTGTGTGTGTGTGTGTGTGTGTGTCTGTGTGTGTGTGTCTGTGTGTGTGTGTCTGTGTGTGTGTGTCTGTGTGTGTGTGTCTGTGTGTGTATGTCTGTGTGTGTGTCTGTGTGTGTCTGTGTGTGTGTGTCTGTCTGTGTGTGTGTGTGTGTGTGTGTCTGTCTGTGTGTGTGTGTGTGTGTGTGTGTGTGTGTGTGTGTGTGTGTGTGTGTGTCTGTGTCTGTGTCTGTGTGTGTGTGTGTGTGTGTCTGTGTGTGTGTGTCTGTGTGTGTGTGTCTGTGTCTGTGTGTGTGTGTGTGTGTGTGTGTGTCTGTGTGTGTGTCTGTGTGTACTCACCTAATTGTGGTTGCAGGGGTCGAGTCTCAGCTCCTGGCCCCGCCTCTTCGCTGTCCGCTACTGGGTCTCTGCTCTCCCTGCTTCATGAGCTCTATCATACCTCGTCTTAAAACTATGTACGGTTCCTGCCTCCACTATATCTTTCTCTAGACTATTCCACTTCCTGACTACTCTGTGGCTGAAGAAATGCTTCCTAACATCCCTTTGACTCATCTGAGTCTTCAGCTTCCAGTTGTGTCCCCTTGTTTCTGTGTTCCCTCTCTGGAACATCCTGTCCCTGTCTACCTTGTCGATTCCCCGCAGTATTTTGTATGTCGTTATCATGTCTCCTCTGACCCTTCTTTCCTCCAGTGTTGTTAGTCCTATTTCCCTCAACCTTTCTTCATAGGACAGACCCATGAGTTGTGGAACTAGCATTGTCGCAAACCTTTGCACTTTCTCTAGTTTCTTTACGTGCTTGACCAGGTGTGGGTTCCAGACTGGTGCTGCATATTCTAGTATGGGCCTGACGTACACGGTGTACAGTGTCTTGAACGATTCCTTGTTTAGGTAACGGAACGCTAATCTTAGGTTTGCCAGTCGCCCATATGCTGCCGCAGTTATCTGGTTGATGTGTGCCTCCGGAGACGTACTTGGCGTTATACTCACCCCAAGGTCTTTCTCCTTTGCCGAGGTTTGTAGCCCTTGTCCACCTAGCCTGTACTCTGTCAGCGGTCTTCTTTGTCCTTCTCCGATCTTCATGACTTTGCATTTGGTGGGATTGAATTCGAGAATCCAGTTGCTAGACCAGATGTCAAGCTTGTCCAGGTCTGTTTGAAGTCCTGCTTGGTCCTCTTCCGATGTGATTCTCCTCATTAATTTCACATCATCTGCGAACAGAGACACTTCTGAGTCTATCCCATCCGTCATGTCATTTACATATACCAAGAATAACACTGGTCCTAGGACTGACCCCTGCGGTACGCCGCTCGTCACAGGCGCCCACTGTGATACCTCATCACGCACCATGACCCGTTGTTGGCTCCCTGTGTGTGTGTGTGTGTGTCTGTGTGTGTGTGTGTCTGTGTCTGTGTGTGTGTGTGTGTGTGTACTCACCTAGTTGTACTCACCTAGTTGTGGTTGCAGGGGTCGAGTCAAAGCTCCTGGCCCCGCCTCTTCACTGGCCGCTACTGGGTCACTCTCCCTGCGCCATGAGCTTTATCATACCTCTGCTTAAAGCTATGTATAGAGCCTGCCTCCACTACATCGCTTCCTAAACTATTCCACTTCCCGACAACTCTGTGACTGAAGAAATACTTCCTAACATCTCTGTGATTCATCTGAGTCTTCAACTTCCATCTGTGTCCCCTTGTTGTTGTGTCCCATCTCTGGAACATTCTGTCTCTGTCCACTTTGTCAATTCCTCTCAGTATCTTATATGTTGTTATCATGTCTCCCCTATCTCTCCTGTCCTCCAGTGTCGTCAGGTCGATTTCCCTTAACCTCCCCTCGTAGGACATACCCCTTAGCTCCGGGCTAGTCTTGTTGCAAACCTTTGCACTTTCTCGAGCTTCTTCACATGCTTGGCTAGGTGTGGGTTCCAAACTGGTGCTGCATACTCCAATATGGGCCTAACGTACACAGTGTACAGGGTCCTGAACGATTCTTTATTAAGATGTCGGAATGCTGTTCTTAGGTTTGCTAGGCGCCCATATGCTGCAGCAGTTATTTGGTTGATGTGCGCCTCAGGAGATGTGTCTGGTGTTATACTCACCCCAAGATCTTTTCCTTGATTGAGGTTTGCAGTCTCTGGCCCCCTAGGCTGTACTCCGTCTGCGGTCTTCTTTGCCCTTCCCCAATCTTCATGACTTTGCACTTGGTGGGGTTGAACTCCAGGAGCCAGTTGCTGGACCAGGCTTGCAGGCTGTCCAGATCCCTTTGTAGTTCTGCCTGGTCCTCGTCCGATTGAATTCTTCTCATCAACTTCACATCATCTGCAAACAGGGACACTTCGGAGTCTATTCCTTCCGTCATGTCGTTCACAAATACCAGAAACAGCACTGGTCCCAGGACTGACCCCTGTGGAACCCCGCTCGTCACAGGCGCCCACTCTGACACCTCGCCACGTACCATGACTCGCTGCTGTCTCCCTGACAGGTATTCCCTGATCCAATGTAGTGCCTTCCCTGTTACCCCTGCCTGGTCCGTGTGTGTGTGTGTGTGTGTGTGTGTCTGTGTGTGTGTCTGTGTGTGTGTCTGTGTGTGTGTCTGTGTGTGTGTCTGTGTGTGTGTCTGTGTGTCTGTGTGTCTGTGTGTGTCTGTGTGTGTCTGTGTGTGTCTGTGTGTGTCTGTGTGTGTCTGTGTGTGTCTGTGTGTGTCTGTGTGTCTGTGTGTCTGTGTGTCTGTGTGTCTGTGTGTCTGTGTGTCTGTGTATGTGTCTGTGTGTCTGTGTGTGTGTCTGTGTGTGTGTCTGTGTCTGTGTGTGTGTCTGTGTGTGTGTCTGTGTGTGTGTGTGTGTCTGTGTGTGTGTCTGTGTGTCTGTGTCTGTGTGTGTGTGTGTGTGTGTGTGTGTCTGTGTGTCTGTGTGTCTGTGTCTGTCTGTCTGTCTGTCTTAAGACGTGTCCCAATCGCAAAATACCTATTAGCCTGCGTAGTCCGTAGACTGACGTATACACCACAGCCGGGCTGATCAACAACTGATTAAAGGAATTTGGCGAATTTCCTCTTGATGATAGCCAGGGAGAGTGTTGAGTTTTGTCCCTCTCCACTTAATGAGTATCTGTGTTCTCTTCGCTGCCGTGCTTGTCACCATAGGAATCTAGCACCGTCTGTTGGCATCTTGTTTTCGGCAGTAATAATTTCGGAGTGCAGATTTGGGACTAATGCCTCCACAATCCTCCACACCCGTACGTTTAATGGAGTACAGTTCTAAGGTCTTCAGTCACACTCAGTAATTTAAGTGTTTGACTAACTATTCGAGATGTGAAGGTTCTCTGTACAATTTCCACTTTTGTAGTTTCGCCTGCCTTGAAGATGAAGGTTAGAACACAATATTTCAACCTAGACAGAATGAGTGACCTAAAGAGTGACATCACTGTCTTAGCTAACCCCCATGAGTCTTTTCCTCGATGGGACAGTCACAGCTGATTTTTTTTTTTTTGAGGCATAGTTTCAGCTAGTGTTGTTGTCAGAGCTTGTGCCATTAGTATAACAGAAGCCATCCACTTTCACCAAATAACGTAAAAGTTTTGCTTCAAATTTTCTCAAGCTAGTTGGATCTATTGGAAGAGAATCGGAAAGCTGGCTGACAAGGTAAGCTGAAAGGCAGTGTGAATGCCAAGACCGCCTGATCTTACTGGAAGGCTTACTTCCGGTGGGATTTCTTTCAGAGAAAAGTTTAAGACTTTCTAGAACCGAGTTAAGAAGGATTTCGTACTCAGTTTAAGAATGACAGAGGATGGGGAGAGCTTCTTAACAAAATGGGCAAGCTTAGGGAGGGATAGACATCTGGAGAGGAGATAGAAAACATCACTGACCGATCCTAGTCTCCACCCTCATGCAATCAAAGATTTTTTATACTAAACTCTCACCAGTCACATTACTCCCAAGTACCATATTCAGTACAATCAGTGAAATTAATGATTTGTCACTTTCCCAATGGCGTGTTTGCAATTAATTTTCCATTGCCCCACTGAGTACCATCAAGGAACCAGACTTTGAGTTCATTACTAATAAGGTAGACGATGACATTTTTTATGTATCTAGGCTATCATACCCCATACTATTTTGTCAGAATAGTTCACTGTAATCACGATAGCTACTAGAATAATGAAGAATTAAGTGTTAATAGATTTTGTCTCAAATTTAGATTGATGCAATTTCCTGCCGTCCAGTGATATTAAACCTAAAACCTAAAAATATAATATTAACGAAGTACCTTGTCCATTTATGTCTCTCTTAAATTAAGTTAAATTCTGCAATGACAGAACTGTGAAGAAAGCTAATTACTTGAGCGATGGAGACAAGGGAGGTCACGTCTTACGAGTTTTTCGTTTTCAATGACCACCGTGTTGAGCGTAGAAATCAGTTTGAGCTGTTGACTGTGCACAGCATTTGGATAAGTATTTAGCTAGAACACCTGCCAGTTAGTGAGGTGCATTGTCCATCCCGGAAGTGATAAGGTATATTGATATATTTAGCTTGTGTCTTGTGGAGTAGGTAGACGTGTGCAGGTTTCAGCTTAGTAGGAAAGTACATCTGTCCAGTGTCTGACGTGTGGGTCACTCGAAGGTGTCTCGGTGCCTATATATATATATATATATATATATATATATATATATATATATATATATATATATATATATATATATATATATATATATATATATTTATATATATATATATATATATATATATATATATATATATATATATATATATTTATATATATATTTATATATATATATATATATATATAATATATATATATATATTTATATATATATTTATATATATATATATATATATATTTATATATATATATATATATATATATATATATATATATATATATATATATATATATATTTATATATATATATATATATATATATATATATATATATATATATATATATATATATATATATATATATATTTATATATATTTATATTTATATATATTTGTGTGTGTGTGTGTGATAGAGGAAGAAAGAGGAACGAAGGTGGATGGGGTGGGGGAAGGGATGGAAGGTCGTTGGCGGTCAGACAACCTCTACAATGTTAGGCACTTGTAGCGATCACTGCATACGCCAGTGTTACACTATGTAGCGAGTGCTGTATGAACATGTTACGCGGTAACGAGCACTACAAACCCAGTGTTACACTACCCTGTATGTTCTCCGTGTTTTTTAGCGATAAAGTATATAAATTTTAACTGAATAGATGGTTTACAAAACCGACAAGCTAATAAATGAGACACTTGAGCAACATTTGGGTATCTTTATTCTGGAAACGTTTCGCCACACAGTGGCTTCTTCAGTCCAATGCAGATTAAGATTGAAGATGAGAAGAAGATTGAGGTAATCAGTCCCTCAGCCTGGCGTCTGTGTGTTCAATCCATCAATCTTGACATAAGTGCAGCATATTCGCGGAGATGGGTCTCGTATATTGATGACAGGTGAAGCAGTTGTGGGCGGACTCACCAGTATATAAACCCCATCTCCGCGAATAAGCTGCACTTTTGTGAACACTGATGGACTGAACCACAGACTCCAGACTGAGGGATTAATTACGTCAATTTTCTTCTCATCTTCCATCTTAATCTGCAATGAACTGAAGAAGCCACTGCCTGACGAAACGTTTCCAGAATAAAGATACCCAAATAATGCGCAAGTTTCTCATTTATCATAAACTTTAACTGCATCTCTGTTTATGCAAGAAGTACAATCTCAATCAGTCTATTAATCAGTTATTATTCTATGTTAGTATTTTACTGTTAGTGACAGTCGGATAAACTGTAATTAAATATACTGAAGATTGGTCACGGAGATTCCGTTTTATGTTAGCACTAGGCACTATATGATCCCCCACAGGTATAGCTCTTTTCCCTGAATATACTACGACTACTACTACGACTACTACTACTACTACTACTACTACTACTACTACTACTACGACTACTACTACTAATTATGTGAGCACTTCAATTTTTTTTATCACATCTTTGTTGTATTTCATTTATTGTTGTGGAATGCTAAAATGAGCTGTTCATATTATTAATAGACGAAAATTTAACTAAGTAAAAAGTGTAAATCGAGAAATTTGCATTAAACGGTACAATCAATTTATAATTTAGAAGAGTAGATTGTTCAGTACCATCTGTGTGTGTAAACAAGCACGATATTCTTCTCTCTGCAGGTTGTAAAGCCGTGGACTGAGATGGTTCTGGTTATGCTTGTCTCTCTTCCCTCTGGATTTTTTTCCCCCCAAACAGAAGATTTTCAGGTAATGTAAGAATCAGATCCACAATCCTCCCGCCTTCCGCCGACCAAATCTTCAGCTTAAACTCGTTCCGTGGTCCTCAAGACCAGGGAAACAGGAATATAATCCCCTTCCCTGTTTTCGCCGTGTGCCAGACATCTTTACTCATTTTTTTCCATTTCTTTGCAAACAATAAAAAAAAATTTTTTTGAACGATTATATACATATAATGCATCCATGTATATAAAAACGTAAACATTTAGGATCTCTCGTTTCTTACTAAGTTTCTGATATTGGTTTTCGGTTGGCCCTCAAGAAAGAGGCGAGTGCGTGGCCTTCCAATGAGGCCAATAATGACCCAGCTCGTAATGGGTGGTTTGCTGTAATTACGTCGACGGAGGGTCGTTAAGATCCATAAACGTCGAGCAGGAGCAACATTCTGTTAATGATCGTTAATGACTGGGACGGTTTCGCCCCTTCCTCCCCCTGCCACCACCGTCTCCCATTCGTGGTTCCTTGGATAACCACAACGAAGATAATTACAGAAAAAAGTAGCATGTTTTCCTCCATGGAGCATTTTTCATTGAAAACGTTAAAGCTCGAGTCTTAAAACGCATCAACATTCGAAATTTATTTCGAATGTTAATTTCCCTTCCTCCTTCAAGAAGGAGAAAGGGAGGGAGGAGCGAAGGGTTACTTGGTGCTGATGAAGGGATTCTGGGCCAAGCAGCTGAGTTTGCTAGTCGTGAGGGGTAGTATGAAGGGGTGGTGGTTAATTGTGAAGATTTTAGTAAATATTAGTGCAAATTACTTTCCTTAGCTTGAAACCTGATTACCTCCTATTCTCCCTATGTCTAGTTCACTTCCAGAATTACTGTAATTATTATAATATTGAAAATTCAACGAACAATAACATATGTAGCAACATATAGTCAACAATGTGTCTGAATTTTAAAATTCATAATATTTGTGTAAACTAATACCAGGCTGCCGAAAAAGTCAGTTAAATTTACATTTTAAGTGGGTAAAATGAAAAATCTTGAGTACAAAAGCACACTGCCAGCAGTAATGGAAAAAAAAGACAGAGGTGCAGAGAAAGCTTCTGTTATGACAACATTTCTCTCAGAGTAGTGTGTTATGGAGTCAGCTTAGAGAAACAACATTGTTTCAGTGAAAATGTATTTTCTTCATTACAATTCTTGTGGTGGAATGTACATGCGAAGGAACATTTTACCTTAATCGTTATTGCTGTATAAACCCTGTGGGTCAATGTTATCACCGCTTGTTTGGACGTTAATGGAGTAGACACTACGTGCAGATGACCCGAGGCAGCTAAGATGTAACAATCTGCCCCAACACTCGCTGCCACGACTAAATGTCCTATACGGAACTGTAGTTGATTTTAATATAAAGCTTAACTGCTGTTGTTTCCGCTGCATTTTAATGGTAAATGCTTAACTGTAGTTCCTAACCGTGTATTATTATTGCTAACTATTGCTGCAACATTGTGTTTCATTGCTGACTGCCTAACTACTACTGATTCACTCCTCAAGGGAGGTTCCTTGATGCTGGTGAAGGGGCTCTTGATCTAGGCACTTGGATATGTGTTCTATTATCCTGAATTAAGCCTGAATGCCTTCCGCGTCCCCCCTCTACACAGGCACTGTAAAATTCCTATGGGTTTAGCGCTCCCCCATGATATTATATTAATAATTATAATAATAATAATAATACTGCTTCTGTGTTATTTCCTTTTTATTTCCATAACTTTTGTTTCTGTGTGTTTCTCCACTACCGGTTGACTGTTGCTGCTTCCGCCTCTAATTTAGAGAGTTTAGAAGTGTCGCAGTAATTAGATTGCGGCGCAAGAATTCAATTATGAGGTTTGCTAAATTATGACTTGTAGAAACTGTCTTGTAAGAATTATGACTCGAGGGAATTAAGACACGTGTGAATTGTGACTCACAAGAGCTGTTATTTGTGGCAGTTGTATTTCGTAGGAATTATTACGTGTTAGATATAATTCTAATTTTTTTTAATTATGAGTTGTGAATGCACTAAATATAAACTTGTATGTAGCAAAAGTTAGGAATTATGACTAATTGGAAGTATGACTAGTCAGAATTAGAGCTTCATAGAATTATGACTAGTCAGAATTAGAACTTTATAGAATTCTGACTAGTCAGAATTAGAACTTTATAGAATTCTGACTAGTCAGAATTAGAACTTTATAGAATTCTGACTAGTCAGAATTAGAACTTTATAGAATTCTGACTAGTCAGAATTAGAACTTTATAGAATTCTGACTAGTCAGAATTAGAACTTTATAGAATTCTGACTAGTCAGAATTAGAACTTTATAGAATTCTGACTAGTCAGAATTAGAACTATAGAATTATGACTGTCAGGAATCCTGGATTGCAGGTTCACTCCACTAACTTGTTACAATGATTCATTACAAATTTTAGGCACTTTGACAAATGATTCCGAAGGGATAAAAACTGTCTACGTTACTCCGTAAAATTGCATGATCGGGTCACAGTAACTGGCTGTCACACACCTTCCTAGGATATTGTCTGGGAAGACTTCCTTACTCTGCAGTTCAGTGGCTCACGAAATTAGCTGATAATCTTAGGCTGTGAGTAAAAATCTCATGTACCTGACTGAGTTGCTGCACTCGTTCAATGTGGATGTTTTAGTCTCACACACATGCTTGTCCATGAAAGTACACATAAATCACATAAGGCACAAGCACACAGACACAAACTGCAAGATTGGTCAAATAAGTGGTTCATTGAATTCAACACTATTCATCGAAAAATTATGAAGATCGGAAGGGGAAAGAAAATAGGATACGGAGTATATTCGGGGGCAAAGACCTAAATTTTATGCATAAGTCGTGCCGAATAGGTAAAACTTGCGATTTTGGCTTAAACAGCAACGCTCATCTTGCCGAATAAGGCAAGATGAGTGTACTCAATAATTTTGCAAAAATCATTATGAACCTAACGAAAAAAATATATTTCATTGTGTTTCTTTATTATTAAATTATTGTAAACTTTTCTAAATTATATTTAGTTGGATTAGGAAAATTTAAATTGCGCTTGTTATATTAAGGTTAGGTAAGTTTTCTAAGGAGTTTTTGGTACAAAATTATTAATTTTTACATTAACATATTATAAATTAGACACATATGCAACACTTGGGTACCTTTATTGAGGAAACGTTTCGCCACACAGTGGCTTCATCAGTCCAATACAAAGTAGAAAGGTGTAAGGAGAAGAGGAGTTTGAGGTTATCAGTCCCTCGGCCTGGAGTCGATGTGTTCAGTCCATCAATCTTGTTAGAAGTGTAGCACAAGGCCGTAGAGGTGGCTTATATGCTGTAATCAGGTGAGGTGAAGCTACAAGTGGAGAGGGGAGCAGGAATAGGAAAGGAGAAACGAAACTACAAAAGGGGGGACTACACAGGCATGAGGAACTTCCTACAAGACGTTCAGTGGGAGAGAGAATTGGCAGGAAAAACAGTAAAAGAAATGATGGAATATGTGACAACCAAATGCAAAGAGGCAGAAGAGAGGTTTGTCCCCAAGGGAAACAGAAGTAATGGGAAGACCAGAACGAGTCCTTGGTTCACCCAGAGGTGTAGGGAGGCAAAAAGTAAGTGTAATAGAGAATGGAAAAAGTACAGAAGACAAAGGACCCAGGAAAATAAAGAGATTAGCCGAAGAGCCAGAAACGAATATGCACAGGTAAAAAGGGGAGGCTCAGCGACAATATGAAAATGATATAGCATCAAAAGTCAAGTCTGACCCGAAGCTGTTGTATAGCCACATCAGGAGGAAAACAACAGTCAAGGACCAGGTAATCAGGCTGAGAAAGGAAGGTGGGGAGTTCACAATAAACGACCAAGAGGTATGTGAGGAGCTCAACATGAGATTTAAAGAAGTATTTACACAGGAGACAGGTAGGACTCCAGGAATTCAGAATAGGGAGGTATACCAACAAGTGCTGGATGAAATACACACAACCGAGGAGGAGGTGAAGAAGCTGCTATGTGAACTCGATACCTCAAAAGCGGTGGGACCGGACAACATTTCTCCGTGGGTCCTTAGAGAGGGAGCAGAGATGTTGTGTGTGCCACTAACACAAATCTTCAACACATCCATTGAAACTGGGCAACTACCTGAGGCGTGGAAGATGGCAAATGTAGTCCCAATTTTAAGAAAGGAGACAGACACGAGGCATTAAACTACAGACCTGTGTCACTGACGTGTATAGTATGCAAAGTCATGGAGAAGATCATCAGGAGGAGAGTGGTGGAGCACCTAGAAAGACACAAGCTTATAAACGACAACCAGCACGGTTTCAGGGAAGGAAAATCCTGTGTCACAAACCTACTGGAGTTTTATGACAAGGTAACAGAAGTAAGACACGAGAGAGAGGGGTGGATAGACTGCATTTTTCTGGACTGCAAGAAGGCGTTCGACACAGTTCCTCACAAGAGGTTAATGCAAAAGCTAGAGGATCAGGCACACGTAACAGGAAAAGCACTGCAATGGATCAGAGAATATCTGACAGGAGGCAACAACGAGTCATGGTACGTGACGAGATGTCAGAGTGGGCACCTGTGACGAGTGGAGTTCCACAAGGGTCAGTCCTAGGACCTGTACTGTTTTTGGTATATGTGAATAACATAACGGAAGGGATAGACTCAGAAGTGTCCCTGTTTGCAGATGATGTGAAGTTAATGAGAAGAATCAAATCAGTCGAGGATCAGGCAGGACTACAAAGAGACCTGGACAGGCTGCAAGCCTGGTCCAGTAACTGGCTCCTTGAATTTAACCCTGCCAAATGTAAAGTCATGAATATCGGGGAAGGGCAAAGAAGACCGCAGACAGAGTATAGTCTAGGTGGCCAAAGACTGCAAACCTCACTCAAAGAAAAAGATCTTGGGGTGAGTATAATACCGAGCACATCTCCTGAGGCACACATCAATCAGATAACTGCTGCAGCATACGGGCGGCTGGCAAACCTAAGAATAGCGTTCCAATACCTCACTAAGGAATCATTCAAGACTCTGTATACCATATACGTCAGGCCCATACTGGAGTATGCAGCACCAGTTTGGAACCCACACCTGGTCAAGCACGTCAAGAAATTAGAGAAAGTGCAAAGGTTTGCAACAAGACTAGTCCCAGAGCTAAGGGGATTGTCCTACGAAGAAAGGTTAAGGGAAATCGGCCTGACGACACTAGAGGACAGGAGGGTTAGGGGAGACATGATAACGACATATAAAATACTGCGAGGAATAGATAAGGTGGACAGAGACAAGATGTTCCAGAGAGGGACACAGACACAAGGGGTCACAATTGGAAGTTGAAGACTCCTATGAGTCAAAGGGATGTTAGGAAGTATTTCTTCAGTCATAGAGTTGTCAGGAAGTGGAATAGCTTAGAAAGCGACATAGTGGAGGCAGGAACCATACATAGTTTTAAGACTAGGTTTGATAAAGCTCATGGAGCAGGGAGAGAGAGGACCTAGTAGCAATCAGTGAAGAGGCGGGGCCAGGAGCTATGACTCGACCCCTGCAACCACAAATAGGTGAGTACAAATAGGTGAGTACACACACACACACACACACACACACACACACATATTATATATATATATATATATATATATATATATATATATATATATATCTATATATATATATATATATATATATATATATATATATATATATATATCTATATATATATATATATATATATATATAGCAAGCGCCATTTAATTTAGCCTAATCCAACTAAATATAGTTTTGATAAGTTTACAATAATTTAATAATAAGCACAATGAAATCATTTTTTTTCGTTAGGTTGAGAATGATTTTTGCGAAATTAATGCTTACACACATTTTCGCTTACTTTATTCGGCAAGAAGAGCGTTGCTATTTAAGCCAAAATCGCAAGTTTTACTTATTCGGCATGATATATATTTATAATATATAATTTGGGAATAATTTAAGATATGTTAGGCACATTAAAATTAGTCATTAGACATTTTTTTTTTTTTTTTTTTTTTTGGGGGGGGGGTAGAATATAAGCTGTGTTTCACAGATCACCGAGAGCTGTAGTTTCGTCCTTATATACCTTCTTGTTAACTTTTTATTTTTATAGTTCCTTGATGTGAGAAATCACGAAAGCACTTGGAATTCTTCTATTTTTTCACAATGGTTATTCTGCATATTGTGATATCACCTTTTTACTGTGATCTAATTTTCATATATATAATATAAACATTAGGAATAGATTCTGTTTATTATGACTGAGTGCCTATGGGTCTCTTAATGTCCATGAGGCAAGAGCCTAGCATTTTTCCTGATTTAAATTGCGGGAATATTTCCTTACTCAAGAAAATTTAAGCTCTAACTCCATAAAGAATTTGTCGGCTTTCATAAATAAACTAGATTCTCCTTCAACCACTGCTGCTCACCAGTTACTATCTTACCGCGTCCTGTTAGTAACAGTTTCATTCCGACTGGCATAAAGTTACCTAAAGGCAGAGGATAAAGCTAATGTTTAGGCTACCCCGAGAAACACCACGACGCCAACATTAGCGTCAACTTGGCGTCATATAGCCGAGGGAGAGGTAGAACGTGCCGCCTCGACGCCTTCCCTCGCATAACCTTAATAAATGTATATCGAATATCGTAAATGGAATTGATATCACGGGCATTCTTTATGGCCACATTAAGGAAGTTTATGGAGAGGCGCGCGGCGTATATTGCCACTCCAGGTTCAAAACTTGCAAACTGACAAGTTAAATCATTGCAGTATATGCGCAACTTATGCCGTCCATGTAAATTCCAAACTTCTCGAAGTTGAAAACTAAATTGCCTCGAAGTTTAGGACTGACGAAGCAGATGGAAAGTCACAATTTGTTTGGAGCTCACATTTCAACTTGTTACCTTAATTTTTTATACTGACGAACACTGTCTCTGCCACAACACTTCACCTGCCGCTTCATTAATACTGCTACGCTTCTCTATTTACTAATAACCATAATACTGCTGCTTCGCAATGTGAATCGAAAATCCCATTCGCATACATTGTTTATTTTTTTCCATATATTTTATTCTGTATTTTATTGGTTGGTTGGATAGATTTAAAGGCTATGGGCTACACTAGGGTCAATAAGATTTCATATCACCTGAACTCCTAAGCTAATAATACTGTAATCCCTAAGAGAGGGATAATATATATATATACTGCATTTTGCACTGAGAAATATAAACACCTCTATTTATATAGTCTTGGTATATTTTGTTGATCTGTTTGGTTTACTTGGTTCAGATCATATCATGGGTATAAAGGTCCTTAAGCCTATAAGTGCATACATGCACCAGGATAATTTATATTTTAAACTATAAAATAGGAAGAAAATTAACATTTAGGCTTTGATAATTCATTGATATACGTACTTCTCTGCGTGTTAAAACTACTTAAATTAGTTATATGAACTTAGACCTACATATACATAACTTACTGTATATGCAATATAAATAGGTATTCAGATCGTCACTTTTTTGCGATTATTATACTAACTTTTTCTTTTCCATATTTATTCATTCCGCAATGCCCTGTACAACAACAAAAGAAGCGTGAACTCCTGCAGTATACCTGGAGCCTCGCTGGTATCTTTCCCACTTTCCCAGAAATGTTTTTTTTTTTTTTTTAATTATGGGGAAGCCTAAAGACATATGGCTGGGAATGGGAAGCATTTGGATTTGATCTAATGAAAAAGAGGAAAATTAAATTTATTTGTATCAAGAGTCACTCACCGGCATCAAGACACGCTCATCGAAGAGTGTTATTCCAGTTATTTAATGCAATATAGTTTTATACCATTTTGAGAACGAAATTGGGGAAATGGAACCCACACACTTCATAAACACTAGCAAACATCCGATGATATTATCAAGCTGATGAAAGGAGACTATCTAACATTATCTCATGAAAACCAATTTCGGGAATGTGTGTATAAAATTGGGCAGAGATCACCTGCGCTTGTCAGTAAGCAATAATTCATTAAGCTTGAAAGTTTGAAGCTGATATGATAAGGCGTCCTACAGCTACAAACGAAGGATGTTAAAAAATAATATTTATTACATAATGTCGTAAAGAAATTTAGTGTTCGCTAATCTAGTAAAAAATTAACAAAGCAAGAAAAACGTTTTTATTGTTTTTCAAATTATATTTTTGAAGTTATTAGTAACCCTAAAATCTTGAATTAAAAAAGGGACAAAGTTAGGATTAAAATCTAGGTTAGTAAATACTTACCTATAGAAGCAGAGGAACATTACAAGAAAAACAGGAGAAATACACAAAGGTAGAGAAAATATTAGATGCATTTCGGCCACTGCATCATCAATGAAAGGTATTCCGGTATCCCATAAGCCCCGCTGCCTCTAACTCAATGCACCCCAAGGGTAGAGATGCAAGGTGTTGATAAATTTAAATGCAACAGAGTAATAAAATAGGTATTCATTTATGCATGTATGCATTTGCTTACTTATTCGTGTATGCATATATTTTGTTGCATGTATGTCTCTCCAATGAGCAGGATTTTGTGTATTGTTCTTGCATACGTTTGCGTATGCGAATGTATGTGCGTTTGCATATGTAGGCTTGTACCAATGTATACTTTTTGTATGTATGCATGTGTGCTTATATGCTTGTGTGAATATATGTATACCTTAATTTAAATGTTTCATTGTGTGTGTGTATATGTATGTGTGAATATGCATATATGTAGGGATGTCCTCTTTTGTATATGTATGTCTGTACTAATGCCCTCTTGTACACATGTTTAATTATTCATATGTATAGAGGTCCTACTTCAAGGATACCTAATAAATGAAGATGGAATAGAAAATAAAATCTAGAGAAAATACGATAAAGAAATACAAAAAAAAAATGAGAGGCAAGCTACACAAGAATAGATTAATCGAAAATAAAAAAAAATAAAAAAATAGCAAAATAAAATTAAATGATAAAGGTATATAACGCAGAATGGATCAACATATTTTGTATAAAGACGTAAAAAAAGGGTCAACTGCAGTATAATGTGAACCTTTATTAACAACTTCTCGCCCACACAGTGGGCTTTATCAAGTCACAAACAGATAAAAGCCACTGTGTGGGCGAAACTTTGTCGATAAAAGATCGCATTATACTGCATTTGTTTCTCTCTTCATCGTGTCGGTATTTTATACCATTTTATTCCTTCCTGAGAATAAAGGTATAGAAAAATGAAAATAATTTACCTGGCAGAGAGGGTAAACAAAACTGAATGACAAAGAAATGAATCAGTAAGTGAAATATACAAGTAAGTAAGTTTATTCAGGTATACACAAATACATTTACATAGATTATCATACATAGCAGCATATGTGTAGAGAACCCAGGATAACCCAAAAAGTCAGAGTCACTTATTTCCATTGGGGTCCTTTAAAAATGAATAAAGCATTGGGAATAAATGACACGGCTATAATTTAATGAAGTACAGAGAAAGCAACATGGAAATTAAAAAAACAAACTGCGAAAATGACATAGGATAAAAAAAAAGGAAGAAAATCAGGTAAATAGTAAGGAAAAAATAGTCAAGAGGGCATTGTGCCTGCGTCTGATTTCAGTCTCCGCACTCTGTCTTGAAAATGATGTTTTACACACGTAGATACCAGTCGAGGCAAGACTAACATTCTAAATCTAGCTGTGGTTTCTAGAGGTCTCGGGAAAATCTTGCCGTACTGATGTGGTCAGTGTTCCCTGCAGACCTTCCCACATTACCAAACCACTTCTCAGAGTATATGCTGCACTTTTCTCAAGATTGATGGACTAAACACATCGACTCCAGACTGAGGGACTGATTACCTCATTCTCCTCATCTTTCACCATTTCTCTCTGTGTTGGACGAAAGAAGCCACTAGCTGGCGAAACGTTTCATCAGTAAAGTTTTCCAAATACTGCACAAGTTACATCATATCTGTCAGACAGTGCAACATCTTGGGATCTTGATACAGGGAATTCTACTACGAGAGTTCAGATCTCCTTTATGAAGCTGCCACAACTGAATCATTCTGGGCATCACTGTTATGTCGTATTTCGGGGTCGAGAGTATGCACAAAACGGAGGGACCAGAATACAGTGAATATCAATTACTTCGGTAATTGACTCACAAAGTTCACAGTTCGGTTGTTGGATCAATATTTTCCAGCGACGAAAGTTTGTGGAACATATTCTAAACTCTCAGTCTGGCATTTTGATAACATTTTGATTTCAACTTTCTCCATTGCAATTGAGAGAACTTATTTCTTGCCTGAAGTCTCGCAAGGTTTTCTGAAGTAGTTCACCACAGAACCTCTCCACCACAGTACACCTCCTCCAAAACACACCCTCCCCCACCACATACCCTCCACCACCACACACCCTCCACCACCACGCACCCTCCACCACCACGCACCCTCGACCACAACACACCCTCCACCACAGTACACCCTCCACCACAGTACACCCTCCACCACAGTACACCCTCCACCACAGTACACACTCCAGCGCAGCACACACTCCACCACCACCACTAGACCAACACCAATCACAATTGATACATTCACAAGACTTCACTGAAAAAGCTACAAATATCAGGCTGCAGAATATAAGGTTGCTAAAGTTGAATGTCAACTAAACGTTCACTCGAGTATCAATCGATGATGCCCTGAAAATCCTCGCCACCAAATTGCTTCTACATCAAAAGGAGTTCCCAATTTCCACCCAGAAAATCTTAGCCTCTCGCGATATTATGTGTCATTACTAGTGTTTTATCTTTCAACAATAAATTCTTCAAACAGAAATTTGGGAAGTCCACACTCTCCTGTATTTGCTAATCTATACATGGAATACTATCAAGCTACCATTTTTCCCAGCATCATACCACCAGACATGATCTGGAACAGATACGTTGATGATGTCCTTACCGTATGGGACGACAGCTGGCCCAGCTTTGAGAATCTTAACCATCTTTTTCCCTTTATACAGTTCAAAGTTGAATGGGAAACAATCGTCTACCATTCCTTGAAGTTCTCATCAAATAAAATAACGATCAGGTTGAATTCTCAGTTTATAGGAAGCCCACACACACTGTCAACTATGTTCATTTCTACAGCCACCATTTAATGTAGATCAAGAAGAGCGCCACCTCAAGCCTGTTTTAAGTGCACTCAGGATATGTAGCCCCTCAAAGTTAGAGCAAGAAAAAAATACTCAAAACACAGTTCTCCAAATTAGGATACTCTGAATGATTTATAAAACAAGGAGAAAATAAAGCGAACATCAACTATTAAAAAAACCTCGGTTCACAAAATCTCAACTCCATCCTGTAAATCACAACTCATGGTGTACCCTACAACCAAGGAACATTCAACTGTTACAACAAAGTGATCAACATAATTATTTACTATCCTAACAAACTGGAGAATCTTTTTTCCAAGAAACAGAAGTATTCAACTAAGCAGACACACACCAGGAGTCAACCAGATGCCATGCAAAGATTCCAACTAGATGTACATCTGGCAGGCAGGACGAACACTATCTACGAGGATCATCGAACTCAAGGTGGCTATACGTTATGCACAGGATAATACAGCTGTTTTTTCAACATGTCAGCATCAACAATCGCTGAGCTGAGAACTGTGTGATCCGGGTTCGTGTATTAATTAATTGAATGTAACTATTTAAACCTAGAATTTGTTTATAACTTTTACATAGCCCGTTATTTTGTTGTTGAAAGCATATATTGAAGTCTCCTAGTATAACTGCCTCGCAATTATTCTTAAGTCCGAACAAGACTCTCAAAAAGTCTTCTAAGAACTGGTCATGGGTGGGAGGGCGGTAACTAGTTACCATTTAACACGTCCAGGAACAAACTTCAGTGTTTATTTAATATATTGTGAAAGTCTTAATTGTCTGTGAGAAATTGTAATACAAAGACATCTTGTGTGCCTGGAAGCTGTTGTTTACTTATATACAATAAAGTCTTGTGTGCCAGGAAACGGTATAGTTTTAATAAAAAAAAATGTTTGCCAGAAAGGTGGTATAGTTGCCATATATTTGGGATGATTTGTTGATGTCATACGCTAGCAAGAACTGTCTGCTAGGATATTTTTGTTTATTTGCAATACACTGACAGGTCTTGTCTGCTAGGTTCCTGTTGTTTGGCTATGATACACTAGGGAGTCTTGTCTTCTAGAATGCTGTTATTTAATTGTCTGTCGTGCCCAAAAATTATTTTTTTTTTATCGCTTCATCGTATACTTTGTTTATTGAGTCTCTGACGTCTTCTAATATGTTATAACGTGGTAAAAAATTATTTTAGTGAATTTCCATAACATATCTTTGGCGGGTCTAAAGGTATGGAGAGTTTCATCCACAAAAAGTTACACCATTGTTGACTAAATCATATTTAAAAATTTTAATTTCACCTTCTGGCCATTGCTGTGGGATATACTGATTCGTATTGTCTCAGTTTCATACTAAAATTTATATTACTTGAGCAAAGCTAAATGTTGTCAATATGTGCTCTGCATTGTTGTTTTTTCTCCACGTCCATCTTTGCAACGTTCACATTTTTTTCATCCTCGCCTACGGTTTCGACTCCCACTTTCATTTCACATATACTCAGTTATCTCTTCTCCACATACGACTCCTATTCCCGCTCACTGGTTACCCCTCGACCACTCTATTCACCAGTCATCCTCCCATATCAGCCTATCTGTCATCCCCATCACTATCCATCCCTCACTACTTCCACCATAATCCACACCATCACTACCCGCTCGCTGACACCACCATCCACCCTTCACTGCCATTGTTATCTACACATCGTTGTGGAAATACAAGTTTGTGTTCACCCCGAACGTCCGTCACCGAGAATATAAGGTGGTAGTGAGCGTTGCCAGCATAATACCACACAGACCCACAAATAGGTGGGTCTCACAGATAGTACTGTAACCTTTAGGAAGACCCATTGAACCAGTAAATACAAGGATAATCCACTAAACAAGCAGATACAAGGAAGTTACTAGACCAGCAAATACAAGGAAGACACTAGTTATTGTACATTATCCAAGAAACTCAAACGAATCATCAGTTCCATGAATAAGATCTGATTCCCTTACATTTTCCAGGCGCTGTATAATCTCCACGGGTTAAGCACTTTACCATGATTTTTTTAATATTAATGAAAATATTATTGTTATTAATAATCCGCCTATAAAAATACTTTCAGCCTCTCTTTGGAAGTGTTTATGAAAGCAGTTGTTTAAACAAAGGCGTACTGCCAACAGTAATGACGAAAAACAGGTGCAAATAAGCTTTTATTATGGAAATGATTTACTCTACGAAAAGGTTTGTTCGAAGCTCTACACAGAGTACAATGATGTCACAGTTAAAGCCTGTGTATTTTCTTGACATTGTTGTGGGAGAGAGAATTCCACAAGATGGGATCCTGGTGGAACAATATCAAACACGTTATGGACTACTGGTGGTGTCGGCGGCTTCCACACTACTGTTGTGCCTCTGCCAGCTCTCCATCTCTACCTCTTGAAAATTACTTAACGGGGGGAACTATTTGGAGTCATATTAGTGTGGATGCCGCCGCCACAATCTAGATATTTGAATAAAATACCCGACAAAAATTACAATATAGCAGAGCCGAGAGGTGGAATATTGGGAGCTGAAGCGGAAAATTAGAATTTTATACCACATATGACTCGATACATTTCAATAGTGGCCCTCAACCCCGATAATGTGCCCTCCTCCTGAAAGAGTCGAGGGAAGCTCTAGTTGAGAAGCTCTGAAACTATCCCTGTAGGCGAGATAGTGGAGAGGAGAGATGTAGGCAGCTCCCAGGAACACAGATGCGTGTCTGCTCCACTCCTTCACCACAGTCAGCAAATGTACGATAATGTTTATGTGAGCCAAACGCCGTATTGCCGCTGAAATCGGCCGTAGTCGTGTTGCTGTGTGGTAGTGGTGGACAGGGAGTCTATATTTGTTATGTGTAATATATATATATTTTTTTTTTTTTATTAACACATCGGCCGATTCCCACCAAGGCAGGGTGGCCCGAAAAAGAAAAACTTTCATCATCATTCACTCCATCACTGTCTTGCACGAGGGGTTCTTTACACTACAGTTATAAAACTGCAACATTAACATTTCCCTGAATCCCTTCATAAATGTTACTTTGCTCACACTCCAACAGCACGTCAAGTATTAAAAACCATATTCCTCCATTCACTCCTATCAAATACGCTTACACATGCTTGCTGGAAGTCCAAGCCCCTCGCACACAAAACTTCCTTTACCCCCTCCCTCCAACCTTTCCTAGGCCGACCCCTACCCCGCCTTCCCTCTACTACAGATTTATACACTCTCGAAGTCACTCTGTCTCGTTCCATTCTCTCTACATGTCCAAACCACCTCAACAACCCCTCCTCAGCTCTCTGGACAATCGTTTTGGTAATCCCGCACCTCCTCCTAATTTCCAAACTCCGAATGCTCTGCATTATATTCACACCACACATTGACCTCAGACATGACATCTCCACTGCCTCCAGCCTTCTCCTCGTTGCAACATTCATCACCCATGCTTCACACCCATATAAGAGTGTTGGTATAACTATACTCTCATACATTCCCCTCTGTACTTCCATGGACAAGGTTCTTTGTCTCCACAGACCCCGAAGTGTTACACTCACCCTTTTTCCCTCATCAATTCTATGATTCACCTCATCCTTCATAGACCCATCCGCCGACATGTCCACTCCCAAATATCTGAATACATTCACCTCCTCCATACTCTCTCCCTCCAATCTGATATCCAATCTTTCGTCACCTATTCTTTTTGTTATCCTCATCACCTTACTCTTTCCTATATTCACTTTAAATTTTCTTATTTTACACACCCTACCAAATTCATCCACCAACCTCTGCAACTTCTCTTCAGAATCTCCCAAAAGCACAGTGTCATCAGCAAAAAGCAACTGTGACAAATCCCACTTTGTATTTGCTTCTTTATCTTTTAGCCCAACACCTCTTGCCAAGACCCTCGCATTCACTTCTCTTACAACCCCATCTATAAATATATTGAACAACCACGGTGACATCACACATCCTTGTCTAAGGCCCACTTTTACTGGGAAATAGTCCCCCTCCCTCCTACACACTCTAACCTGAGCCTCACTATCCTCATAAAAACTCTTCACTGCTTTCAGTAACCTTCCTCCTATTCCATAAACCTGCAACATCTGCCACATTGCCCCCCTATCCACCCTATCATACGCCTTTTCCAAATCCATAAATGCCACAAAAACATCTTTACCCTTATCCAAATACTGTTCACCTATATGTTTCACTGTAAACACTTGGTCTACACACCCCCTACCTTTCCTAAAGCCACCTTGTTCATCTGCTATCCTGCTTTCTGTCTTACTCTTAATTCTTTCAATAATAACTCTACCATACACTTTACCAGGTACACTCAACAGACTTATTCCCCTATAATTTTTGCACTCTCTTTTGTCCCCTTTGCCTTTATACAAAGGAACAATACATGCTCTCTGCCAATCCCTAGGTACCTTACCCTCTTAAATACATTTATTAAATAATAGCACCAACCACTCCAAAACTATATCCCCACCTGCTTTTAACATTTCTATCTTTATCCCATCAATCCCAGCTGCCTTACCCCCTTTCATTCTACCCACTGCCTCACGAACTTCCCCTACACCCACAACTGGCTCTTCCACACTCCTACAAGATGTTATTCCTCCTTGCCCTACACACGAAATCACAGCTTCCCTGTCTTCATCAACATTTAACAACTCCTCAAAATATTCTCTCCATCTTCCCGATACCTCTAACTCTCCATTTAATAACTCTCCTCTCCTATTTTTAACTGTCAAATCCATTTGTTCTCTAGGCTTCCTCAACTTATTAATCTCATTCCTAAACTTTTTCTTATTTTCAACAAAATTTGCTGATAACATCTCACCCACTCTCTCATCTGCTCTCTTTTTACATTGCTTCACCACTCTTTTAACCTCTCTTTTTCTCTCCATATACTCTTCCCTCCTTGCATCACTTCTACTTTGTAAAAACCTCTCATATGCTAACTTTTTCTCCCTTACTACTCTCTTTACATCATCATTCCATATATATATATATATATATATATATATATATATATATATATATATATATATATATATATATATATATAATGGGGTTGTCCACTAGTTGCAAATTGTGGGACCCGTAGCCTCGGAGAAGTGGACAAAAGCTTCGAGGAAGAATATTTGGATTTCTTCCTGAAGCTATGTGGATATTCCACTTTCCCTACCACCCCATCTTTTCATTTTTCTTTTACCAATAGGTAATAGATGCATGATCCATTAAACATTACAGGTATTCGAAAAGGGAAGACTCAAATTTATTTAATGTGATTTATTGGAAATCAAAATTTCAAACAATTTTTCCCATACAATTCGCTGATGAATTTCACTCTTCGTCATAATCATATTAGGAGGCACCTTGCTTTTTTTTATCATTTCAGTCTATGCTACAACTGTTTTGGAAGTTACTGGAGTCATTCCAGAATGCTGGTAATAGGTTGAACATCTTTGGTCGTAGGGTTCCTGCACATGCCAACTGTTCTTAGAATCTTGCCCATTTATTGTTCACCAACGTTGAAAATTTGAAGCCGATTGGATGCCGCCTTCTCGTGTTATGAGCGAAATAAAAATGAAAACTTCAAGGAAAAAGAGAAGAAAAATTCTGGCAACCACTTCCAGGGCATACCTAACTATGCTAACTATTGCTTTAATCAGAATGTTGAACTAAACCCTCATTCACGCCCATTCACTTCTTTTACAACGTGTTAGGAATTTTTGGTGATATTATACTTTCCATTCTTGTAGGTTGCCGTCATCGCCCCCGTGGTCCAATTTCATTCAGGCTGTCGCTTCCTGCCGGCCGCACGCCAACGTATGCACCACAGCCCAACTGATGACGAACTGACTTGAGGAACTCATCGCATTTCCTCATAAAGACAGCTATGAAGTTAATTACGATTCAATCTTACGTCTCTCCTCAGTCATCACAGTTTTACTGCACCCTCGCCATTGTGTCGGCACTAATGAACTGTTAATCTTATGAGAAACACAGATGTTATATGATTTTCTGTGATGAACAAAGCAGTAACACCAGCAACATCGATACCTATCCATCCTGTTATTTGCCTTATTTTTAATTCATAAAGTCAAGAAGCAGTTATTTTTCCCTCTTCTGGAAGAATTACTTAAACACAAACACAGGATCAACACATCTCATTCGCTTTTGAAACTTGACAAGTAGAAAAGGATTAGCAAATGCTAATCGTTGCCTGATGCTGGTCGGTTTAGAGAGGCGCTCATATCAGCGTTCATTTCTATTTTTCCTTAGAAAAATATTCCTGAGGATCGTGTTCATACCGTCAGTTCCTCTCCAAGATAAAGCATAGCCCCAAATACATAGGTAATAGTAACCAATGTAATAAAAATAAGAGCCTATATTAGCACCGTTTATTTAAACAAGAGAATAAATTTCGCGTGATTTATGGAGATAAAGAATTTTTTTCTTAACATTGGAGATGACTTTTAAAGATGTTACATCCCATAGATATCATTCCGACTATGTCTTCAAAACCCCACTAGCGGGTCAACTATTTGCCACAGGGTAAATTATATAAATACCTTACACAAATAACCCTATGCAGGGCTACCTCTCCTTTGCACTTTACTGTGTTACTAGTTAATGGTCAAAGTCGGACCGAAACATCGTTATAAGTTTCACTCAACTAAGTGTTTCTTTTGTATTGTTCCAGTCACTCTATTATTTCTACATAAATTGGCAATCTTCGTGTGTCTGATTTTCTAACTAGCATTCATAACTCTTTATCTCGCCAAGGATAAATTTCCAAAATTTTGGTAATGACTCACGGTAATAAAGATGTAAAAATGCTTTGGACCCCGAGGAGAGCGGAATTATGTCGCAGTTAACGCAATAAATGATGTTTACGGGTGCATAAACACCCCAACAACAATAAGGTTTCCTGGTGGGGGAATTTGTGTAGCAAGTCATCGCTGGCAGCAGGCAAGTGGGAGGAGTTAGGTATACTTCACTCCACTGGTTTCATGTGCTCTTGTTTCATACCTGAAGGTGTATCGAGATCGTGTATTTCTCGTGAGAAGAGTGTCAGGTGTGTGTGTGTGTTTCAATCTTTAGGTCTTGTAAATTGCGTGGGGAATTTACTTCCTAATTCCTCGGGTCCTGTGTCTTACATTAAGTTGTGTGGGGGTTTCACTGTTTTTCATTCTTCTGGTCGTGTAGAATGTGGTATGTTCAATGTGTCTCATTTCTCTGTCCTCGCGTCTTGCTCTATGGCGTGTAGTGTTCAATGTGTCTCATTCCTCTGTTCTCACGTATTGCTCTATGGAATGTGGTGTGTACAATATGTCTCACTCATGTCTTGTATATACTTGTGGTTCTATAATGGACTAAGCTCCGAAACTAGCTAACTCCTCATCCATTTCTTATGCTTAAAAAAGTTTCCTCTGTCTACAGTAGGTAAACAAGACAACACACAGCTAGGTCAAGCTAATACAGGCTTACGTTGTTGCAAGTGTTTTTTTTTTTAAATCTTCTACCGTAATTGATAAACAGTCTTTTATACTTACCCCTTCAAAATAAAGTACTTGGAGCAATAAGCGGTACTGTTACACACTACATAATACAGCAAGATATCACCATCTGTTTAGCTGAGATTAGAGGAAGGGAGTATCGACATTCTACCTTCCCTTGTGCTTAAGTACCAACAGGAATTAAGCTCTTCATATTAATTACACGTATTGAAATTTAACAGCTACATTTTAAATTCAAGGTAGTAGGTTGGTAGACAGCAACCACCCAGGGAGGTACTACCGTCCTGCCAAGTGAGTGTGATACAGAAACCTGTAACTGTTTTACATGATGGTAGGATTGCTGGTGTCTTTTTCTGCCTCATAAACACGCTAGATAACAGGTATATCTTGCTGCTACTACTTACACTTAGGTCACACTACACAGGCATACACATGCATGTATATACATACGCACATCAAGGTTTTTCTTTTTCATAATAGCTCATGTTCTTTATTTCCTCTATTCTCCATGGGTGAGTGGAAAAGAATCTTTCCTCCGTAAGCCATGTGTGTCGTATGAGGCGACTAAAATGCCGGGAGCAATGGGCTAGTAACCCCTTCTCCTGCATACATTACTAAAACAGAGAAGAAAAACTTTATAAAACTGGGATTCTTGAATGTGCGTGGATGTATTGCGGATAAGAAAGAGATGATTGCTGATGTTATGAATGAAAAGAAGTTGGATGTCCTGGCCCTAAGCAAAACAAAGCTGAAGGGGGTAGGCGAGTTTCAGTGGGGAGAAATAAATGGGATTAAGTCAAGAGTATCTGAGAGAGTTAGAGCTAAGGAAGGGGTAGCAATAATGTTGAAGGACCAGTTATGGAAGTAGAAGAGGGAATATAAATGTGTAAATTCAAGGATTATGTGGATTAAAATAAGGGTCGGATGCGAAAAGAGGTTTATAATAAGCGTGTTTGCACCTGGAGAAGAGAGGAGTGTAGAGGGGAGAGAGATCTTGGGAGATGTTAAACGAATGTATAGGAACTTTTGAACCAAGTGAGAGAATAATTATGGTAGGGACCTAAATGTTAAAAGTAGGATAAACATTTAGAGAGGGTGTGGTAGGTAAGTTTGGGGTGCCAGGTGTAAATGATAATGGGAGAGCTTTGATTGAACTTTGTATAGAAAGGGGTTTAGTTATAGGTAATACTTATTTTAAGAAAAAGAGGATAAATAAGCATAAGAAAAGATGTAGAGCGTAATAACAGTAGTTTATTGGACTACGTATTGGTAAATAGAAGACTGTTGAGTAGACTTCAGGATGTACATGTTCATAGAGGGGCCACAGACATATCAGATCACTTTTTAGTTGTAGCTACAGTGAGAGTAAAAGGCATATGGCATACAAGGAAAATAGAGGAAGTAAGAAAGAGAGAGGTGAAGGTTTATAAACTAAAAGAGGAGACAGTTAGGGTAAGATATAAACAACTATTGGAGGATAGATGGGCTAGTGAGAGTATAGGCAATGGGGTCGAAGATGTATGGGGTAGGTTTACAGCAGAAGTTTGTGGCTACAGGAAAGTGGGTGAGGGAGGGAAGAGGAGCGATTGGTGGAATGATGATGTAGAGAGAGTAGTAAGGGGGGAAAAAGTTAGCATATGAGAGGTTTTTACAAAGTAGAAGTGATGTAATGAGGGAAGTGTATATGGAGAGAGAAAAAGAGAGGTTAAGAGAGTGGTGAAGCAATATAAAAAGAGAGCAAATAAGAGAGTGGGTGAGAGGTTATCAAAAAATTTTGTTGACAATAAGAAAAAGTTTTGGAGTGAGATTAATAAGTTGAGGAAGCCTAGGGAACGAATGGATTTGACAGTTAAAAATAGGAATGGTGAGTTATTAAATGGAGAGTTAGAGGTATCGGGAAAATGGAGGGAATATTTTGAGGAATTGTTAAATGTTGATGAAAATAGGGAAGCTGGGATTTCGTGTATAGGGCAAGGAGGAATAACAACTTGTAGGAGTGAGGAAGAGCCAGTTGTGAGTGTGGGGAAGTTCGTAAGGCAGTGAGTAGAATGAAAAGGATAAGGCAGCTGGGATTGAAGGGATAAAGACATACATGTTAAAAGCAGGTGGGGATATAGTTTTGGAGTGGTTGGTGCTATTATTTAATAAATGTATGGAAGAGGGTAAGGTAAAGTGTATGGTAGAGTTATTATTGAAGGAGTTAGGTTACTGAAAGCAGTGAAGAGTTTTTACGAGGAAAGTGAGGCTCAGGTTAGAGTATGTAGGCGAGAGGTAGATTATTTCCCAGTAAAAGTAGACCTTAGACAGGGATGTATGATGTCACCATGGTTGTTCAATATATTTATAGATGAGGTTGTAAGAGAAGTGAATGCGCGGGTGTTGGCAAGAGGTGTGGGGTTAAAAGATAAAGAATCTAACACAAAGTTGGAGTTGTCACAGTTGCTTTTTGCTGATGACACTGTGCTTTATGGAGATTCTGAATAAAAGTTTCGGAGGTTGGTGGATGAGTTTGGTAGGGTATGTAAAGGAAGAAAATTAAAAGTGAATATAGGAAAGAGTAAGGTGATGTGGATAATACAAAAATTAGGTGAAGAAAGATTGGATATCAGATTGGAGGGAGAGAGTAGCAGAGGTGAATGTATTCAGATATTTGGGAGTGGACGTGTCAGCAGATGGGTCTATGAAGGCTGAGGTGAATCGTAGAATTGATGAGGGAAAAAGGGTGAGTGGTGTACTTAAGAGTCTGAGGAGACAAAGAACTTTGTCCGTGGAAGTAAAGAGGGGAATTTATGAGAGTATAGATATACCAACACTCTTATATGAGTGTAAAACATGAGTGGTGAATGTTGCAACAAGAAGAAGGCTGGAGGCAGTGGAGATGTCATGTCTCAGGGCAATGTGTGGTGTGAATATAATGCAGAGAATTCGTAGTTTGGAAATTAGGAGGTGAGGAATTACCAAAACTATTATCCAGAGGGCTAGGAGGGGTTGTTGAGGTGGTTCGGACATGTAGAGAGGATGGAACGAAATAGAATGACTTCGAGAATGTATAAATCTGTAGTGAAGAGAAGGCGGGGTAGTGGTCGGCGTAGGAAAGGTTGGAGGGAGGGGGTAAAGGAGGTTTTGTGTGCGAGGAGCTTGGACTTCCAGCAAACGTGTGTGAGCGTATTTGATAGGAGTGAATGGAGACAAATGGTTTTTAGGACTTGACGTGCTGTTGGAGTGTTTGCAAGGTAACATTTATGAAGGGATTCAGGGAAACCGGCAGGCCGGACTTGAGTCCTGGAGATGGGAAGTACAGTGTCTGCACTCTGAAGGAGGGGTGTTAATGTTGCAGTTTTATAACTGTAGTGTAAGTGCTCCTCTGGGAAGACAGTGATGGAGTGAATGATGATGAAAGTTTTTTTTTCGGGCCACCCTGCCTTGGTGGGAGACGGCCGATGTATTAATAATAATACAAAAATTAAATTCAATATTCTTTCTATTTAATTGGAAGTCAGTAATGAAAATGATGTCGAATAAAAATCAACAGTAGAAATATTTTATTCAGAGACCTAAATATTTCGCTGTGTGTAGAAATTAAAGGAACTTTCTTATTTACAAGCACGCTCTTTCCAGCTGGGAATACGAACACAAACAAAACACAAAGGCATGCACTAATGCATAAACACAGGCGTGAGCAAAACAAATTAAAAATACCCACAAACAAACACTGAGGGGCCTGAAAAGCAATTGCATCTCTCCCATAAAACTACAGAGCTAAATGCATTGCAGTATCCGAGCACGCTTTATATGTATTGAACAGCAAGAAAAACACCGCGAGTGAGACCTGGGAGGAGGAAGTGTAAGAGGCTGTGTGTGTGTGTGTGTGTGTGTGTACTCACCTAGTTGTGGTTGCAGGGCTCGAGTCATAGCTCCTGGCCCCGCCTCTTCACTGATTGCTACTAGGTCCTCTCTCTCCCTGCTCCATGAGCTTTATCAAACCTAGTCTTAAAACTATGTATGGTTCCTGCCTCCACTATGTCGCTTTCTAGGCTATTCCACTTCCTGACAACTCTATGACTGAAGAAATACTTCCTAACATCCCTTTGACTCATAGGAGTCTTCAACTTCCAATTGTGACCCCTTGTTTCTGTGTGTGTGTGTATGTGTACTCACCTAGTTGTGATTGTAGGGGTCGATTCGCAGCTCCTGGCCCCGCCTGTGTGTGTGTGTGTTTGTGTGTAAGTGTATAAAAGACCAACTTTAGAGAGGGAAAACTAACTACACACCGACTATCTCTGCATGTGTATTATTTGTGGAAGCAAGAAAAGAGAAGCAGAACGCGCTCTCCCCACTCATCATTGGCAAATGTCACAAAAAAAACTTTGGAAACATGTAACTGTTCCGAAATGCTAACCTTTCATGGTTAGTTTATGGGAAAGATAAAAAAAAAATAAAATATTATCTACAATTACTATTACTGCTATTATGTATGAAGCTTATCTTTTCATATTATTTTGTTTTCTATTTCTGCTATTACATGGAACATTAACATTTAAAAATGGTTGATTACACTAGGGGATATATCTATGAACAACCATTAAAAAATAAATGATGCTGATTGCTGAACACAATCCCGTGTTCTTCCTCTCGTTTTTAATACGTAGACTATTGTTAATACTACAATTATTTTTCCTATTACTACTACTTGCATGGGCACTATTACTACTAGCGGTTCTATTACAGGTACAACTGCTGTCACTACGACTACTACTGTACAATAAGAGGCACTACTATAATATTCCCTCTCGTTCTACATCTACCCTCCCCAGCCTCCCTCTTGAATATATTCCGAATCTTTTCTTCGTGCTTCTCTGTGTTACTTGTTAATGATCCAACTTGGACCGAAACGTCGTCATAAGTTTCAGTCTCCTACGTGTCGCTTCTGTGTGTATTGCGAAATAAAACTTTGAAAATTTAACTACTACAAGTTGTGTTACTAATTCCGGCACTATTTTTTGTTCTACTTTGTCCGATATTATTTATATTATTACTACTACTACTGTTTCTACTGTGATTACTTCTAGTACTACAACATCTACTATTTTTATTATTCCCACCAGCAGCAGCAGCAGAAGTAGTAGTAGTAGCAGCAGCAGCAGAAGCAGTAGTAGTAGCAGCAGTAGCAGCAGCAGAAGCAGTAGTAGTAGCAGCAGTAGCAGCAGCAGAAGTAGTAGTAGTAGCAGCAGCAGCAGAAGCAGTAGTAGTAGCAGCAGCAGCAGCAGAAGTAGTAGTAGTAGCAGCAGCAGCAGAAGCAGTGGTGGTGTAGCAGCAGCAGCAGCAGAAGCAGTGGTGGTGTAGCAGCAGCAGCAGCAGCAGCAGCAGAAGCAGTAGTAGTAGTAGCAGCAGCGCAGCAGCAGCAGCAGCAGAAGTAGTAGTAGTAGCAGCAGCAGCAGAAGCAGTAGTAGTAGTAGCAGCAGCAGCAGTAGTAGTAGTAGTAGCAGCAGCAGTAGTAGCAGCAGCAGTAGTTAGTAGTAGTAGCAGCAGTAGTAGTAGTAGTAGCAGCAGCAGTTAGCAGCAGTAGTAGTAGCAGCAGTAGTAGCAGAAG
>WNWK01005382.1:87500-121858 GCA_009830355.1 Cherax destructor
GTACAACGACTATTACCACAAGTACAACGACTATTACCACAAGTACAACGACTATTACCACAAGTACAACGACTATTACCACAACTTCAACTACTGCAACTACTACTACTAATTCTCCTACTTATGTTGCTAGTAATACTACTACAACTACTTCTATTACTTTTACTACTACTGCTACAGCAGCTAGTACTTATCCCACTACTTTCATTATTGCTACTACTACTGCTTCTACTCATATTGCTAATGTTAATACTACCAGGTTAAAAATAATAGCAGTGGGCACTAAGAGCTGTGATAGTAATAGATGTAGGACTCCTTACTCAGTACTAAGATAAGAACATTACTAATGTAGCAGTTGTAGTTGTAGCCAACAACCATCCACTTCCTCCTTTCCCGGAAATTCCATGTTATTTTTGTCCAGTATTGCAGTGTATATTTTTCCCACCTGTGTTCTTGCCAGCCGTGGCCGGAGGGAGTGGAGACTGGGTAGAGAGCCTTCTCTTTTCCTTTCCTTGAATCCTACAGATAGGAATTACACCACTGATTTTAATCTCGGTACAAATAGATAGCTCTTCAAGGAAGACTCTCGGTGTGAATTCGTTAGCCCTCTGTTACCTGTATTTTCCCATTTATTTCATGTACTTCACACGCTTCACTCCCTTCACTCTTTTCACCCCATTCATTCCCTTCACTGTTCTTCATTCAGTTAAATAGGTAAAATATATTTTGTTCATGCATCAATATCACAATTCGGACCTTCATAATCACCTGTGAACGCAAACATTTTCCGTTTCACAAAGAATTTGCATTTTTGAATCATACAATTATTCATTTTCAGGATTTTTGCTTTCAAAAGTCTTCACTTATGTCGCGAAGAGAGAGGGAGAAGGGGGCGTGTAGAGTGAGGGAGCAACATAGAGGTGAGAGAGCCAGGAGAAGGTAGGGGGTAGAGAGAGATCAATATTTGAAGAAATTGGAAACATACTCTGTGCAAAAGAAAGGTATACAATAACGACTGGGAAATCCCGCCTACCAGTAACTATGTCCTCGCCTGCTACCCGTCCCTATCTACCTGACGTCAGTACAAACGCCAGCCTCCTTGTCTGTGCTGCAGAATCTCCACAACTACGGTGCTGTTCACACCAACTCCAAGGCTGAGGGACTGATTACCTCATCTTCTGTATATAGTTCTACTGTCTTGAAGTTATGTCATAGAATCTGTATTGATAAAGCCACTGGAGGGCGAAACGTTTACAATAAAGATACCCAGATGTTGCACAAATGTCTTAACTTTCATCAAAACATAATTTAACAAATACATTTGGTTATGGGAGGACGAAGAGAGAAAGTTGTGTGACAGAGGGGAAACACTTCAGGTTAAACCTTCGTCTGAGTTGTTTGAGAAGGTGGTAAAGGATTGGTAAAACTTAGCCGGATCAGGTAAGGAAAAGCTTGTCTGTTGAAGGTAGAACTGGCATTGAACAGAACTGGTAAGGTAAGGTTAGGAGAAGTCAAGGCTAGATTAGGGTAAGTTAGGCTAGGAAAGGGAAAACTTGGTTAAAGCAAAGAGCATCAATTCGCTCCTGTTAGTTCCAAATAACCATCTCCCGGCAAATAAAACAAAAAGTTGCAGAACAAGCTTTTCCTGTAACAATGTTTGGTTCTGGCACTCTGGATGAGGCACTAAATCTGTGTTAACTTTCAGCGGAGCTCCTGTGTTGTTGCTATTTCGTAGATGGGTGAATACAAAGACACATTGCAGAATATGCTTTCATTACGCTCTCCGTAAATCACCGTAGAGACTTTCTTATTGACCAGTAGTCGCTTCTATATCAAGAGTCAGTTGACAAGCCTAGCTGACATCAATGACATACTACTGTATACAAATGCATAGCATTTCGGGCATATTAGGTCAATTTTCTCCACAGGATGCGACTCACACCAGTCGACTAACACCCAGGTGCCTCTTATACTGATAGCTGAAGTGAACAGGGACAGCAGGTGTCTTATAGAAACACGTTCTAATGTTTCCACCCTAACCGGGGATCGAACCCCGGACCTCAATGAGTGAGCTGAGTGCGCTAGAAATCTAGTTACGAGACACTAATACTGTGTCCTTGCAAGCCCTCGCCATAGCAACAACCGAATCACCACGTCTTATGTCGCAGGGTGAACAGAATCACCACGTCTCGTGTCGCAGGGTGAACAGAATCACCACGTCTCGTGTCGCAGGGTGAACAGAATCACCACGTCTCGTGTCGCAGGGTCAACAGAATCACCACGTCTCGTGTCGCAGGGTCAACAGAATCACCACGTCTCGTGTCGCAGGGTCAACAGAATCACCACGTCTCGTGTCGCAGGGTCAACAGAATCACCACGTCTCGTGTCGCAGGCTGAACAGAATCACCACGTCTCGTGTCGCAGGCTGAACAGAATCTCCACGTCTCGTGTCGCAGGGTCAACAGAATCACCACGTCTCATGTCGCAGGGCCAAAAGAATAACCACGTCTCGTGTCTCATGGCCAAAAGAATCACCACGCCACAACCGTAGGTCCACTCTGAATAACAAACTTATGTATTCCTCACCAGCTTCGAGTCAAATCTTCAGCGTCAAACTTTAACTACATTATAAACTTGTGCCACACCCTACACTAATTTTTTCACGTGCATTGAAACAGGGGACTGGGGTTATGAAATATGGGCATACCTTTCTCGGCTCGCACAGCAACCGAAATAAATCTATATTTTGAGGAAACTCGTATATTAGTCTCTATATGATGACTCGTAAATGCCTATTCTGATTCATTTGAAATTTTGACTGCTAATATTTATCTGCATTATAAAGTTATGCCACATTCTGCACTATTCCATTTGAGAAGGTTGAGGTACAGATCACTAGGGATGTGCAATATGATGATGCCTTTTTCGAATCTCGTAGCAACCAAAATTCATCCATTTTTTCCTTCCAACTTTACATTTTAATTTTGTTCACAACTTGAGGAGGCTTCATCCAATGAATTTTAAATTTTGGACAGAGGACTAGAGTAGAGAAAAGCAAGATTCTTGGTATAATTGACATGTGCAGGTGCTCTGTGACCAAAGTTCTTGAACCCATTCCCAGCGTCCTGTAATGACTGTGATAACTTCCAAAACACTCGGCTGCATAGCTTCAACTTACAAAAACTGTGCCTTCTACTACAACGGCTGCAAATATTAGATGACTCCACCTTATGGCCAGGGTAGCATTCATTAGCTTTAATTTTTGTTCTGGAAAATTGGTCAGTTATCTAATATATTTAAAAATAATCGTTGGAATCTGTGAAGTAACTGGAGAATTCCTCATCGGATCGGCTTCAAATCTTCAACACTGGTGTGTTTTCCTGAACGCAAAGTTTGCCTATTATATTGGTATTCGTTTAATTTCAGTAAACAAAGAATGCCCCTTCCGACCTGCCTCGTAATATTAAGAACGATGCATTCAATAATAAGAATGATCCCCACGAGTTTCGTCAGTGAAGGCGAAAATTTGAAATTTGCTGAAGTTGTTCCATAAAACGTGGAATTCCAGGATCCAGATCAATTACTCAGCGCTGGTGAGTTTCACTGACAGAAAGCTTGGCATTTACTGTCAGTTGTTTGAACTTCAGTTTGCCGGTATATTAAATATATTATTTTTCCATGTAATATCTAGAAAATGTCTTTTCTAATTGGCTTTAAATCCTAAACGCTGGTGAATATTAATTGGAAGTTTTAATATTGATTTCATGTACAAGTGTGCCAATTTACCAATTTTTAAGCATTTTTCAAAATGGATGTTTTTGTAATAAAACTCAAATATTTCATCATAGAGGATTCTAAAAAAAATTAATGGGTAAGATTCATGGGACTACTTGCATGATGAGTGCTTTGTGCACAGTTACATAGCTCAGTATCAGAATTTGTTTTCATATGATAACTGGAGAAAGCCTCTTCTGATCAGCTCTAACAGAGCATAAGTTTAAAATATTTTGATGGTCACTTTAGATTTTCAGCTTGATGCTAAAAATTATTAGTGGTCTAGAATAGTAAGAATATTCCATCATTTTTTTTAATAAAAATAATAAATGTGAGACCACATAACCAACGAAAATAATTGACCTCACATTCAAACACACTTAACATTGGGACTTTCACTTTTATGTTACTTTCTTGAGACATTCAAAGAAAATTATATTTTTTATTTAAAATGTGCAGTGAACATTAAGTTTGAATTTAAAATATTTATTATTTCTTACATTACTATGGTCAGCTGGTTTTCCATGATGTAAACGGGAGAAGAAACTACATGTAACACACTTATTCTTTAGACACTGAACACTGATATAAATATATTTTTGATATAAATATAGTATTTTGAAGTAAAGATTTTTAAGTTAACTCTACGTGAATTGCCTGCCAATATCGTCGAGTGATTATTTTAATTGTTTATACATTCATATACGTACATATGCATATACATAAATATGTATATATTATAGGCAGTAGGATAATAGACAGCAACGAAATGAGTGTAAAACGGTGTGTTAATTGTTCTATACAATGGTAGGATTGCTGGTATCTTTTCTGTCTAATAAACACGCGAGATATCAGGTATATCTTGATGCTACTACTTACACTTAGGTCACATTACACATGCATGTACACGTATATGTATAGACATTAATCTTAATAGTTCTTGTTTATTTTTTATTTTTATTCCTTTCATCTCAATGGGGAAGTAGAAAAAATCCTTCCCCACCCTAAGAGGCGACTAAATGGAAGGAAGGGGCTATAGTAATCTTTTCCTCTGTATAAATTGCTAAACGTAAAAAGAAAAACTTTCGTTTTTCTTGTTGGGTCACCCAGCTTCGGTGGGAGTCGGCCGGTACGTTAATTAAATATATATATGTCGTGCTTAATAGGTAAAACTTGCGATTTTAGCATAAATAGCAACGCTCTTCTTGCCGAATAAGGTAAGCGGAAATTTGTGTATGCAATAATTTCACAAAAATTATTCTGAGCCTAACGAAAAAAAATATGTATCACTGTGTTTATTATTAAATTATTGTTAACCTATCTAAAATATATTTAATTGGATTAAGCTGAATTAAATTGCACTTATAAAAAGGTTAGGTAAGTTTTCTAAGGTTCTTTTGGTTTAAAATTATTAATTTTTACATTGACATAAATGCAAAAATATATATATTTAAACGTATAAGACAAAATTATAGAAAGGACTTGATTTTAAATGAGTTCTTGCTAACTGACCAATTTTACCAATTTTAGGTAAAACTGGTCAATTAGCAAAAACTCATTTAAATTAAGTCATTTCTAAAATTTTCTCTTATACGTTTAAAGATATATATTTTTTATTTATGTTAATGTCAAAATTAATAATTTTGTATCAAAAGAACCTTAGAAAAGTGTGTGTGTGTGTGTGTATGTATATATGTATATGTACATAAAGCCATAACCACACTCACATTTATACATACATAAGCAAATGCATTCCTACTTTTTATATACGAAGACAATATTTTTTTTATTTTACTGTATTAGAATTGTATCAGTACGCTGCATAGTTCGTGTTGCATGCATGAGGCAGAGGCAACTGGATTTAAGGAAAAAGAGAGAATCTTTCTCGGATCGCGTAGTGACCGAAATACATCTAACTGGAACACATTTGCAACGCCAGCGCATCAGGCTTCTTCAGTCGAATACAGAAGTGGCTTAGATTCTTGTATCAGTTGAAGAAGAGGCATACTGTCCCTCATATTCGACAGAAGTAGAGAAGTCTTGAGTTCCTCTGCTATGACTGAAGTTGTACAGCTGTTGTGATGGTGTCACTGGAGGCAAGGCCCTCTAGCCTGCCTACTGATCTGTGCTAGGCAGCTCCTGAAATACAACCCTTATCACTGTTAAGAAAATGCAATTAAATTGTTCATATATGTAGTTGTTGAAGACGTCCTCTGTACCAAGGTACTGTGGTGTGTGTCAGAAAAATATTATTTACATTAATGGTGTACAACACCGAGAAGTAAATAAGTAACACATTTTCTACACTTTGATATCCTTATTTTAATAACTATTGCCTGCTCAGCAGCTCCTTCAGTCGAACACAGAAGAGACTTGAATACTGGAGATATCTGAAGGTGAAATTAAGAAGATCAGTCCCTCAGTCATGATAGTTCAGGTCCAGTACATACACGGTAGCACCGTGGTCTTGAAGGAACTACGGTGCTCTTCAACTCCAAGGCTGAGGGTCTGATTACCTCATCATTTGCATATAATTCTTCACATTATATCCTTGTATTGATAAAACCTCTTGTTGGCGATATGTCTACAAATAAAAATACTCAGATGTTGCACATGCGTCTAATTCTTCATCGTGTCGGTATTGTATACAATTTATGTATTACTTGAAACATGCCAACGCTTTGGAACTGAACTGCTTCATTAAGGCTGAGGGGCTGAAGACCTCAATAATTACTTGTCCACTTTCATAACGGCTGATAGAAACATCCCAGTCTCTTCTTCAACTGTCTGCAATTCCACTGAAGAAGTCTACTGCACAGGCGAAATGTTTCGGAAATAAGGACATCAAAGTGAAGCAAATATGTCGTATTTATCTCCTCTCAGAGGGTCAACAGAATCAATGACCTTAAAGCCATCATAGTCCCAATAAAATCTTAGCTGACACTAATGCAAAGCCTCTTGAAAAGAAATATGAAATGAGTCATCTGATTAACTACCTCACCAGAAACGAAAAATATGATGATGAGGGAAAGGGAAAAGAATGAGTAGATGAAGAAAAGGAGAAGTTGTGGGAAGGAGAGTATGGGAGAAGCTGAGTGGTATACGGTGGGGTAATAAACATAAATATTATAGAGTGGAGAAAGTAATATGCTAAAAGAATCAGAGAAAAGATTGCAATAAGGGCATGAGAGAGGATAAAAGGTGGAAATGAAAGAATAGATAAGAGAAAGTGCCAGAAGAAAAGGATTAAGCAAAGCAGAAAAATGAGGTTACTTCAGGGTAGAAAAGGAGAGAGGCGAGAAGGTAGGGGAGAGTCGGAAAAAATGTAACAGCATAGGAAATTAGACAGAAGGTACAGGTGAAGTTGGGAGTGAAGTATCGTGTAGAAATGTTTTGATTAGAGCTGGTGAGGTAGCACTAGGTACGACGCTGTAGAATGTGTTGATAGCTGGTGTAGAATGGTAGAGGCAGGACTTGAGAGGCTACCTAGGTGCAGGAGTTGGGTTGGACTTGTGACGCAGGGACTGGGTAAGGCTGGTACAGCAGGACCTGGTTATGACTGCCAGAGTTGGGACTTTGTGGGAAATAAACACCTAGTGTTGCACATGTGTCTAATCTAGTGGTCTACATTGTTTGCAGTTAAATTGATATTTGTAAACTTGGTAGAGGCAGGGGCTGGATAGGGTTTCAAGCATAGGGGCTGGGTTGGGTTGCTAAATCAGGGGCCTGGTAGGGCTGGTAGAGCAGTGGCTGAGTCGAGTTTGATGGCTTGGTGAAACTGGTAGAGGTAGGGGTTGGGTAGTACTGGTAGAATAAGTGCCAAGTAGACCAGACAGTAGTGGAGGCTTGTTTGACCCCAGGGTATTGTGAGGGCAGGGCTGGGTGGGCGAGGCAGTGGTGTTAGCTGGGTGGGCGAGTCAGTGGCAGGGGCTGGATATGCGAAGCAATGGCGGGGGCTGGAGCTGGGTAGGCCTGGCCGTTGTGGGGGCTGGAGCTGGGTAGGCCTGGCCGTTGTGGGGGCTGGAGCTGGGTAGGCCTGGCCGTTGTGGGGGCTGGAGCTGGGTGGACCTTGAATTGGTGGGGGCTGGGTGGGCGAGACAGTGGCAGAGGCTGGGGCTGGGTGGGCGAGACAGTGGCAGAGGCTGGGTGGGCGAGACAGTGGTGTTAGCTGGGTGGGCGAGTCAGTGGCAGGGGCTGAGTATGCGAAGCAATGGCGGGGGCTGGAGCTGGGTAGGCCTGGCCGTAGTCGGGGCTGGAGCTGGGTGGGCCTTGCATTGCCGGGGGCTGGGTGGGCGAGACAGTGACGGGGGCTGGGTGGGCGAGGTGGGGGCTGGGGTGAGGAAGTTAGCTAGATGAATCTCTCTTTTTGAAAAATAACTCCTGGCCTCCTGCCCCTTGTTTTTTTTACATATCTTCCTTTGCAAGAATTCTGGTACAACATTCAGCATTTCTCAAGATTCTCATTTCTCCAATATACCGTCATTTGTTTCCTGGATTAAAAAAAAAAAAAAAAAAAAAAAAACGGAATGTCAGAGTGTGCTGGGGTCATATTTTCCGAGGTTGGCTAAAGTCTCGGCTTCGTTAGCCACTCTCTTCATTTTCATCTTTCTTAAAAATCGTCCATTTTTACTGCTGACGTATTGGTTTCTGCTCTGTTCCTTGGCTCTGGAACCACTATAATGATGAAGACTGAATCTTCATTTTTTTTTTTTTTTTTGACATTCAGGTTTTTTTTTTTTTTTTTTTTTTTTTTTTTTTTGGGAAGTGGAAGCCATTGCTTCAATGATGGCATCGCCAGTCACTTGTGTTGGGCTCGTGCCATATCTTATGGTACTTAAAAAATGCCTCTTTTTCGGTGTTTATTCATACTTCATTTACTTTACGGTGCATGCTGGATACTCCTCCAGTTCTTGAATCCCCTTTTGTTCTTCAAGCAGCTGACTTTGAATTGTTCTTACTTCCTTTGTTAAAGCATCCGGACAATTGTTCATTCTTCTTGCCACTTGCATCCTCTAACATTTTATTTCGTTATTATTCATTTTTGTCTTTCTTTTACCTCATGCGCTGATCCATATAAGTTATTCTGTAATCTGTCTCCTACTTATTCGTTCCATCCTTTCCAATATAAAGTAACATTTTCTGTGACACTCATCAGACTAACGATCTGGAATAAGATTTCCCATACCCAACATGGGTATCTTCAACATTTTTGTCGCTTCTTCAAGGACAACAACAGATATTCTTGGCAGCTGGCCTTTTCACACAGCTTGGTTTAACATTGCAGATTTCAAGCGCTGTTAGACGCTTAAAGTTAAGCCTGGGATGTTTCCGAGATTCTTATTTCTTTAGTGGACTTAATGCGGGCAAGTGTATCGTACCGGTTCCTATTAACAGTATTGTAAAAGAATCGCCGATCCCGTGATCATAGACAAGTTTGTAGTTGTTCGTAGTTATTGTTGGTTTTTGCTGCTTGTTGGTTGTTGTTGACTGTTGTTGTTAGTTGTTCGTTGTTGCTGACCATTGGTTGTTGTTGTTGGTTGTTACTGTTGTTGTTGTGACTTGCGGTTGTTCTTGTTCTGGGTGTTGGTTGTTGGTGTTGTTAATTTTTTAGTGATAGCGTAAACGCAAAATACAGGTGGAATGGCGTAAGGAAGAAGTGAAAGTAAATCAGCTAAAGAAACCCAGTACGAGATATAAGCAACTATTAGTAGGAAAGTAGGTTAAGGGAAGTTGAAGAAGTGTATGATAGTATTAAGAAAGTGGCTCGGGAGAACACAGCTGAAGTTTGTTTGAGTAGGGGGGTGAATGTTCTAGAGGGAAGATAAATGATAAGGGGAATAGCGTAAAAAAGGTGGTAAGGCAGAAAAAAAGGTAGGCTATGAGAGGCTTTTAAGTTTAAAAATGATATAAGGAAGGCGGAATATGTGAAGAGAAAAAAAAAGAGGAAAAACGAGCATGAGCATAATCAGGGAGAATTAAGTATGGAGTGTTTTCTCAGAGCTTGTGCCTATTAACGGTGCCCGTAATAAGCCCTTTTATACATTATAAATTAGTCGAGACTATGGGGTGTTCCCTTCATAATGTTTGCCACACGGTCAACCTGGTTTGAGTGTGTTAGCACGCTTGCTGCTTATCTTTCCGTGGAATACTTATCTATATAAAATACTCCGATTGCCTTCCTATCTCTTCTTGGTTGAAGGTTCTAACAGCTATTCACTTCACAAACAAAAGTTTTAAAGATACAAGTTCAGAAATAGATGTAGAGGTCAAAATTTTCAAAAGTTTGAAGGAGGATTTTTTTATTTAAGAAAATGCTGGGATAGAGATTAATTTTTTTTAGAAAGCTTGATGGAGGATCGTTTTTATTTAAGACGTAACTGGGATGCAATTTTACAATAATTTAAGCTTCTTGCTGTAATCCTTGGCATAACAGCATCAGTGTCAGAAAAAAGAAGAACATTTGTAAAGAAGTTCTCAAACGAAAGAAGTAGCGAGAAAATGTACAATACGAGCTTAGAAAATCAGTTCAAACCATAGGCAATTCAGACCATAGGCAAACCGAAATTTAAACTTTTCCTTTGTCTATTCTTCCACTGTCGTAAGCATTTTACCCAAGTTTTGCAAACCATATGGGAAGCCCAAGACTTGTCTTCTTCTCCAAGGGCCATTCCAAAATAAGCTTGTTTTACACACTTTGAAGTATTTTTTTTTCTGTTTTTGAAAACAGTATTGGCCAAAAATGTAGCAAAATGCATTGGGATTGTTGAAGCAGACTCTTCGTGAAGAACTCATGTTTATCTGGAAAAAAATAACAAAAGTAACAATCTTTAGTAAAAATTTCTGTAAATACAAATTGTCACTACATACACATATGTACGCGCGTTATGGCTAAGTTCCCTGTTAATTGATGGTAGTATGCAATATCTCACAAACTAGAGCCAGTTTGAAAAACCTGGCTCTACTTTGGCTCCATTTTCGATTTCAAGTACCCCAAAATAACCCCAAATACCTTCAATTATCTTTGGCAAACGATTTTTCTTTGTTGACCAGTAATATAATCCACGTGTGTCGTATTCATCAAATAATGTTAGAGCCGCTGGCATCATAAGAAGCTGAGGCCACCAGCTATAAATAGAAGGAATCAAGTTGAAGCATCAGTATCATAAAAAAAAAAAACATTACAATAATGGAACCGTTTGGAATGGAGGGGAAAGCAGCACTACACGGAAGAAAAGGTACAAGTGTTTGGGTTACCAGGATCACAAAAAGCAGAAACGAGTTGGGGGCCAAAAGTATAAGAAGAAAGAGCTCTTCTATCACTCATACTAACTCTTCACCTTCATCTCTTCTCTTATTCTTATCATTATTCCCTCTCTCTCTCTCTCTCTCTCTCTCTCTCTCCCTCCCTCCCTCCCTCCCTCCCTCCCTCTCTCTCTCTCCCTCTCTCTCCCTCCCTCCCTCCCTCCCTCCCTCTCCATACGCTGTGTCTCGCGTAACAACAGACTCCACTTTGTCACATTCTACACTCACCCTTCCTTCAGAAAATCCTCCTTAATATCTCGTTCTTGGCTTAATATTCTAATATTATTCACCCTCTCCTCATCTCCATATATTAAGGCACCTCGGCTAGGTAATTATCCCAAGTTTCTTGCGTATTTTTTCATTAATTTTCGCAGATGATGTGAAGTCTAGTGAAACTTATATTTCACGGAGGTGATTAAATCGGCCTATCTTTTGTTAAATTCGAATGTTAAGTATTTTAAGTTACATAACCTCTTCATTATTTTGCCATTTCTATAATAATAATAATTATTATTATTACTATTATTATTATTATTATATCAGTATCATCATCAAACGCTGAAAATATTGGTTTCGAATAAAACCGAGTATAGAGACGATGTTTGAGACGTCGTTGATAGTGGTAATATACGTCGTTGATAGTGGTAACATACGTCGTTCATAGTGGTAACATACACTATAGAATAAAATCGGGAAGCCTTCAGTATGGCCAGCCTTTTTACAGAAGCAATTATTACAAGGTTCACACACAGTGGTACGCAATTGAGAAGGGATCTGAATGTGTAGAGGTAAAGAAAAGATTCTCAGGAATCGGTTCTTGGTCCAATACTCTTCACACTGAATGTAAATGATCTTATCAAAATAGGTGAATGATATTAAATCGGGAAAAGGGCAGCCTCCAAAGATGACTGACTGAGTATTCCGAGTGATATGGATAGGTTAGTGTTGTGGTGGGAGACCTGCAAGATGAGCTTCAACTTTGACAAGAGTAAAGAAATACAGTTTGGATATAAATCTCAAACATGAGCACAAATTGTTCGTCAACAAATTAACCGAAACTAGAGAAGAAAATGACCTGGGAGTAATCATAAGCAGTGACCTCAAAAATATATTTAGCTTTACCTATCTGCTAGCTGCAGAATTACCAGAATGAATCTTGGAGAAAAAGATGCAACGTGGAAGTATGTAAAGACATTTTTGCTGACAGAATCACATAATGGAACCAACTTCCGCTGAATCTGTAAGAGCGAAGAAAATACGGTCGATTAAGAACCATTGGGACAAGTAGTTTTTTGCAAATACACCATGCTGGAGCAAACTGAAATATTGTATTCCTGATGTTTATTTAGCAGTTACAGCAGGATGATCAGCTGACGACGAGCCGACCAATTTCATAAAAGTTGTAACCAATAGTAACTCTTCGAACCATTGGTACACGAAGTTGTACACTGTGCTCATGCCTTCTACCCCCTTCATGTTCTCTTGTAAAGTGCGTGCTATTTTTTTATTTCAGCAGTAGGGTAGGGAAAGAGCCTTCTGCTGTACTATCCCTTCTGCTGTACTATGCCTTCTGCTGTACTATGTCTTGCTGATTCTGTTCCATTGAGAACTACCCTTAGAGATCTACCATGAAGGTAATCACTGAGGAGACATAGTGTAAAGCCTGCAATTCCCAGTGCTTGCAGTTTTGCCAAGAGGCCCTGGTGACATACTCTGTCGAAAGCACCAGCAATGTCCAGTGCTACCACACAGCTAACTTTGAATTCATCCAGTGACTGGTGCCATTTATTGGAGAGGTTTAACAACAGATCAACAGTAGAGTAACCTTTTCTGAAGCCATATTGACGGTCACAAAGTAGTTAGTAGTAGTCAAAAAACTGTCATTTGTCTTGAGATTATTGTCTCAGGGATCTTGCCAGTGATTGACAGGAGTGACACTGGTTTGTAGTTGCTGATTTCTGTTCTGCTTTTCTCTCTCTCTCTTTCCTTCCTCTCTCTCTCTCTCTTTCCTTTCTCTTTCCTCTCTCTCTCTTTCCTTTCTCTTTCCTCTCTCTCTTTCCTTTCTCTTTCTCTCTCTCTCTCTCTCTCTCTCTCTCTCTCTCTCTCTCTCTCTCTCTCTCTCTCTCTCACACACATACACACACACACACACGTACACACACACACACACGTACACACACTATCCCTGCTCAAACATCAATTTCATTAACATTCTGAAGAGGGGGAAATGTATAGAGCGCGTAAGTAATCCACTCTTTAAAATCTCCCTTTAGGTGTAATCTCCCATTTACAGCTGCCTTTACTCAGAGGAATAATTCTCTCTCTCTCTCTCTCTCTCTCTCTCTCTCTCTCTCTCTCTCTCTCTCTCTCTCGCTCGCTCGCGCGCGCGCTCTTGCAGCAAAAGAGAATAATATCAGCCAGTAACACAGCTGTCATGTAGCATCAACAAAGCAGATAAAAGGAAGAAATGAAAAGTCTAGTAGCAGTAAAAAAAAGTAGTCTAGCGGGCACTCTTGAGCCAATTTGTTACTTTATCTTCGAGATTTTTTCCTTTCGAGATTTTCTAATCTTCGAGGTTTCTTATTGGTGTCTAGGTTAATAAAAACATTTACCCTGATGTGACCCAACAAATAATATTTGCACAGAAAACTCATTACAGTTGTGACCGGGTGTGGACGTTTGAATTGCATATTACTTTATAATTTGTTCATGATTGTAACCATGTATAAACGTAAGTAAGCAAATTTACTTACATGATTCATTACCTTTGTAACTTGTGAATTCATTACCTTTGTAACTTGTGAATTCATTACCTTTGTACCTTGTTCATCTACCAAAACTTTGGGGCTCATTCCCTGAACCCATTATGCACCTCTGTAATCTGTAAATACCTTTGTAACTTATTATGATTGTGACCAGATCTACCTGGAGTTCATTACCTTTGTAACTTTCTCAGCTATCAAAACTTTGGGGCCCAGTCCCTGGAAACATTATGTACCTCTGTAATATTTTGACTACCACCCACAGGATGGGTATGGGGTGCATAATATAGATATTAAACTAAACTAACAGTGATTTGAATCAGGTTGAAAGCATTACTCTAGGGCGCTGTTATTAGCACCTCCGTCTACCTGCTCACTATTAATGACTTTGCCTCTCTTCTCCCTTCAAATGTTTGGTCATCTCTCTATGTCTACGATTTTGCTATAGCTTGTGCATGCCCCTTCTCGTGAGTTTAAGTTTTCTGATGCTAAAACACATTAAATAATTTTTAATAGACGTCCTGTTATCCTTCATACGGTTCTTTACATATATGGTTCCGCATTCCTGAACTAAATGTTATGACATTTCTGTGTACTGCTTGAACGTTGAATGTCCTAGAGGCCTCACATCGCCTAAAATGCAGAGGCGAACGCGCCACCTTTGGTAGATCAACACGATCCCCATTGTCTCCGTCATTTTGTCACTTTCCATCACCTCTAAGATCCTTAAACATATAGAACCACAACGGATATTAGTTTGGCTATTTTGTTAAATCGTCGACCCCTATTTATTACATTATTTCCTCTCTCTATTTACTCTCTTCTGGCTTCCCGAGATTTACTTCCCCTTTACATTCACCTTGCATCTAATTTTTCTTTCCCTCCTTTGAAAGTTCCGATGATTCAGGTTTGCTCCTCCCCACTGCCAGGTGCAAAATCTCCGCTTCCTTACTACAACTTCCTGCTCTCGTTTTATTGAACACTTACATTCTCATTCTCATGTTGTTGAATCGTGTTCTGCTTTCCATGAGAGAATAATCACAAGTCGTATATCAGAATCGACCAGTTTTTATCACAGCCGATTTGTGTGTAATTAATTCTCACTGCTGTCAAACACATTGCTGCGTCCATGTCTGCGTCATTCGTGAGCATCTCGAACTAATAAAGTACATTTGCAGGCTATCCAGAAATTTGACTTCCGTCACCCCATCGTCTTTTATCTACAGTGTTGCTTATGAAGTAATTTTTTTCTGGGTCTCTGGGCAGACTCAGATGCTCGGTCAGCTATTAATGACTTCTCAATATGCTGCTGGGGTATTCCTTTCATGAACTATTTTTTCAGTGATCTCTCAACTCCACAACAGATGACAGCAATGTTGTTAAGAGTTTTACCACAAATTGTTTTTTTTTATCAAACAATGTCTGGGATTCTAGCCATCATCATCCCATTGCTATCGTGTTTAGAAGACTACATTCTCCCGTTTATGTATCAGACATGTGTATCATTCAGGACAACCACTTGAAGAAATGGCAAACACAACTCAGCGAGGATTGTCCTGTTGTACTGTCAATCAACCATATCTTAAAAGATTGTTTTGTCTAACAGTAGGCTCTTAAAAGATTGTTTTGTCTAACAGTAGGCTCTTAAAAGATTGTTTTGTCTAACAGTAGGCTCGCAAGATTGTTTTGTCTAACAGTAGGCTGGCAAGATTGTTTTGTCTAACAGTAGGCTGGCAAGATTGTTTTGTCTAACAGTAGGCTGGCAAGATTGTTTTGTCTAACAGTAGGCTGGCAAGATTGTTTTGTCTAACAGTAGGCTCGCAAGATTCATTCAAAGTCCCACCGTTGTTGCAGACTCACTCTTTGAAATTTCAACAGACTAAACTTTTACACCAAGTTTGATTTCTTTAAGTCTTACTCTCCCTTATCTCCACTCTTCCCTACCCTCGCACAGTCCTGCCCCCTCAAGCGCTCCTACCCTCGCACACTCCTGCCCCCTCAAGCGCTCCTACCCTCGCACACTCCTGCCCCCTCAAGCGCTCCTACCCTTTACGCATTTCTACTTCTGCACATCCGTTCCTTTAGAACTTCATTACCCTTTAGGGTTAAATGCTTAAAATAATTATAATAATTAAAATAATGATCAGAAGAGATACTCTAGTTACTTCACAGAAACCACAATCAATTTAAATAATAAAATTCTCGCATTAAAGGTAACACAACCTAAAATTAAAGCAAAGTTACCTTTGAGGAAAATTCATCAGTACTAAGAGCTTAAAGGTAACTAGAAGAGGCATTCTTCAGTTACTGAAAAGACTCCAACAAAATTTGCAATTACACCGCCAAATGCCAAGAAATGTTTCATTGATCTCGTGAGAATGCAAAACCAATAGGAATCATATGGAATCTGTTGAATGGGAAGCCTTCACATTAGATGCTAGCAAGGGGAGGATAATTTCATTTCTTTGATCAAGAGTCCCTCACCAGAATCAAGGCAAAATAAAGCAATAACTTAAAAAAAAAACTTCAGAAGCTTTTTGAGATTAGAAGTGGCAGATTTGTACCTGATTACTCCACCAATACTAACCTTCTTCCAAGTAGGATACACGTGAGTTGAAATATTTGAAGCTGATCAGTGGAGGCTTTCTGTAGTTATCACGGGGAAAAATAATGAATAGCCTATTTAACATTGTCCATAGGCCATCCACACACAATCTTGCCCTAGATATAGTACACCTGCGCTGAAAAAAATAATTGAACCCTTTCTTGAGTAATAAATAAAAAAATCTTTATTATATTCTGTTTAAAGTTCTCTAAAATTATGAAATCAAAAATGTTCAATTCTTAGGCTTTTAAAGCATCTAATTTAATAGCATTGTGTAAAAAACTTGGCAACGTGGCAGCCACACAGCCCAAAATCAGTATGAAATTATTTTCAATTACGATACGCCGATCAGAAGATGCATTCTCTAGTTATTACATAAGAAACTATTAATAAAATACAATTGAAAAATTGCAATTTGTCAGTTGTATTAAATTAATGTTGATTTGATAAACCACATTGTTACGCAGAAATTGGGATCCCTGAGGCCTAATGCCTTGTCTAAGAGCAAAGGGTAAATGTTACACAAATCACCTGTAAAACTAGGCCTTCCTGGGGCTATGCCAGTTAAAACAGTAAGTGCTAACCATTATTTACTGCTCCAATGGGTTGGGGTATCCGAAGGTTCACACAAAAATTCCTGGGTAAGAAAATATAAATTTATTTAAATTAACAATATATACACTCCAAAAACACCCCCTCCTATTTCTCTTATGGCTGAAACACCTAAAACCAGATTCATGAAGAGGCGGCAGGCTGGGAAGTCGCCGTAAAATAAACAAACGCTGGGTGTATGGAGGTACCGAAAACATGTTATCCCAAATTCACCAGCTCTCACTCAAACAACCGAGCCCTGACCACATCAGAGCCCCAGAGAGCCTGCTGGTACGCGTTAAAACAGCCCCCGGCGTGGACCTCCCAACCAGGGGAGTACAAAACTTAGCTCAAATACAATACTCCTGGCCACCATCTCCGCTCCATGCTGCCTCCATATGACTCTCCCCAGCGACACTTACCCCGCTACCCCAAACACAGTTGGGAAATAAATCCCTGGCTGGATTTCCTTACTTTTTACAGTTTAAACTACTGTACAGTACCCACAAAATGCATAGCATATTTCTAAAATTATGGTTGACATTTATCCAAAGGTTATACATTATTATTATGTTTAAGTCCTACTTCCTCAAAATTATGGCACACTTCTCCACTATCTATATATATACGTATATTCATGTCATGCAGAACCCTGCATAACACACATCAACATTAAAAGTTTGAAGGCGATCAAAAGCTGCATTCTCCAGTAATTGGTGTGATTTCAGCGAGTCCAATTATTTAAAAAAAATCATTAAAATTTCAAATTTGCGCCGACTCTAAACTTAGTGAATCACCATTCTTAAATGATGCATTACGCTAATATTTTGAAGCTGATGAAAGAAGCATTCTTTAGTGGCTGAACATAAATGAATATCATTATTTATTCAATAACAATGGCAAGCTGGGATGTACAGTCGGGCTGTAGTTCGTACGTCGGTCTGCGTGCGGCCAGCAGTAACAGCCTGGTAAATCAGACCCTGATCCACCAGGAGGCCTGATGGATCAGGGCCCGGGACCGGTGGACCGGGCCGCGGGGCGTTGATTTCCGAAACTCTCTCCAGGTATACTACAGGTATGCCAATAATAGCGAAAACCTTGCAGTCAGGAAGCCACACAAGTGTGATAACTTAGTCAGATGAGTCCTCCAGTTATGGAGCGGATTCTCACGGTTCAGAGTTTTAAACTATTTTACTATACCAAGAAATTTGATCTCACTCAAGCAAAACTAAATGGAAGGTATCCTGGCGGTAAGATGCATCAGCCATTAAATATTGAAGCCGTCCAGAAGAGGAAAACTGAAATTTATTTAATGAGATTTAAAGGTGAATAGAAATTTCACGCTAGTTTACACATAAAATTGTCACATCTGCACATTCACACTTAATTTTACACCGCAATCGTCGAATTAGTAGGCAGCTTCTTTGAGCATTTGAACCTACACTGCTGACGGTTATTGAAGTTATCTGAATCTATGGTGACGCCGACCAGATATTATGAACAGATATAGTAATTATAGGTAGTAAGTTCGTAGACAGCACCTGCCCAGGGAGGTACTACCGTCCTGCCAAGTGAGTGTAAAACGGAAGCCTGTAATTGTTTTACATGTTGATAGGATTGCTTGTATTTTTTCTGTCTCATAAACATGCAATATTTCAGGTACGTCTTGCTACTTCTACTTGAATGTAGGTCACACTACACTTGCATGCACAATCATATATATATATATATATATATATATATATATATATATATATATATATAAATATATAATACACCCCTCTGGGTTTTCTTCTATTTTCTTATTAATTCTTGTTCTTGTTTATTTCCTCTTATCTCCATGGGTAAGTGGAACAGAATTCTTTCTCCGTAAGCCATACGTGTCGCAAGAGGCGAATAACATGCTGGGAGCAAGGGGCTAGTAAACCCTTCTTCGGTGGGATACAGCCGGTTTGTTGAAAGAAGGAAGATATAGTAATTTGACCAGGAAAACAGCTTTTTCACACGTCTTTCAGTTTAGTGAAGCTGCTGGGACGTCGTGTGGAAGTGGATGTAGACGACGTCCTAGCACGAGATGGTATATTATCGTGCAGAATACTGCTCACTCCTTCCATCCTGGCCTAGCCCATGTTAGCTGGAGGTACCACTGACCACCAAATGTATTGCTGTTTAGGGTAGCACCTGTGATAGGCAGTTCACCATGTCCGTGCTGCAGAGGGTAACCTGGTAGCGAGTTGTTAATAGCAGAGCAAGTGTAGGCAAAATGCGGCTGACTGCGGCTGACACCAGAACAAGCGTGGTAGGATAGAAGCCAGGGCCAAGTCGTGGAAAGAGATTTGTGAGCAGGTTAAGGTCATCCAGTAAATGACAGTTGACCCTGGAAATCGTGTGTTGAGCTCCAGTTCAGTACGAGTGTCACGCTTCGAGGCGCAAGGAAACCGCGTCTTTGCAGGGAATGTGAATTCAACCGGAATTATGCTTACATTTGTTTCCGAACCCGCTACGTAATGTGGATCGCTGTTATAAAATGTAGTCACATCGCTGTTAGTTTTCACAACAGATTCCATAACTATGGAATTGAGATTAACGAATTGTGACTTGAGATTAGCGATTATTCATTATGCTAAATGGTTCTTATATATATCTTACGTATCTATCTATATCAGTTTTTAGTGCAACTTAAATTGGGTCACATTAGGAATTTAACATCTTCACATCAGCTGGTTATTAGAGTAGAGTTAGGTGGGTGATATATGGAGTCAAATATTCGTTGAAGTTGGTTAAAAACGAAACTGAAGATGAACAGCACATAATATAACCTTCACATCAGTTAGTTATAGATGTAATACATGGGATGTCAAACTTCATATACGTTAGTTATAGATGTAATTTAAGGTGGGTGATAAATGGGACGTCAAACCTTTACTACAGCTGACAGATGTGCGTATAATTGTTTAAAGGGCGAGTACTCGACTTTGTAAATTTTCACAATTATTATATAGTGTGGTGCAGCCCCAGATTGTTGGAGTGAGGCGTTGGCAAGAGTAGAGACAAGCATAGCAAATGCAGACTTTATATTAATTTATTTTCGCTACAAGACGGTCAGTCCAGTGAAGCCTCTAGTATGGGAAACGTCGTATTTAATAAAAGGTCTTCATTTGCTGTACGTGTTTTTATAACCAGCCTCAAAATATAGTACTGAGATGTATCAAAACATTTGTAGGTTCTCGCATTGAGAGATGTATTGGTCTCCACGTTATAGTATAAATCATGAGTTTGTTGTTTAGATTATCAATACTGGTACGCACTTAGTGACTGCTAGTATGCTGACCAATGCAGATCAGCTGACTTTAGTCACGTGACTTCTAAAACATCAAATCCTATCCTAACCTTACCTTTCTGGCACTCCATTAAGGGATTGTAATCATCCTATAGATGAAGAACAGTACGAGACTGTTAATCATTCGCATGGTTCGATAAATCTTTGCAACAATAGATCATTACCGTCAAGTTTCCCGATGCTTTTAACAGAATGAAAAAATTCGGCAATTAACAGAGTCATAATTACCGAAAACAATATTAAATGTTGAGAGCATTTCCTTCACTAACAGCCTAATCTACGTAAGTCATTATTTCAAATACATTCTCATGGCAAATATCACCGAGATTCGTCTTCCAAAATATTACGTAGAATATGAGGACAGAACGATCCATGACTCGTATTTGAACCATGTGAGACAAAAATTCCTAATGTTAAGCACACTTATGATAACAAGACAAAAAAAATACTGCTGTTTTCTGTTGGAATGATTTCTCTCTCTCTCTCTCTCGTTTGTTTCTTTCCGAGCGCAATTTGTAATATTGCCTATTTTTTCTGCCATCTTATATTTTGAGCTCGTGTTTGTACACCTCAAAAAAAAAAAATGAATTTTTTTTAATCGAATTCATTTTTTTCATGAGAGAAATATTCATTATCTCCTTGCAAAACAAAAAATCTTCATTCAAATGTAATATTCCATCTCCAGGATTTAATATTACCTTTTTTAAAATACTTTTTGGAACTACTCATTACATACGTTTTATCTTTTTTTGATTCTATATAAAATACTTGAGAATGACCACACAATATCAATTAGAAGAACTGAGTTATAGTTAATTTTTTTACATTTACTGTGATATACCTGTAAGTAGCATCGAGGGTTCTTCTAGCCTAGCAGGGTTCCTAGGTTAGCTGTTGCTGCTAGGCTAGAAGCCGTTGCTACCTGCCTGCAGTCTACCTGGAGGGTATTCCTGGGATCAACGCCCCCGCGACCCGGTTCATAACCAGGCCTTCCAGGGGATCAGGGCTTGATCAACTAGGCTGTTACTGCTGGCCACACGTAGTCAAACGTACGAACCATAGCCCAGCTGATCCTGCACTGACTTTGGGTATCTGTCCAGCTCCCTCTTGAAGACAACCAGGGGTCTATTGGTAATTCCTTTTATGGCTTCTGGGAGGCTGTTGAACAGTCTTTGGCCCCGGACACTAATTGTGTTTTCTCTTAGTGTACTAATGGCGCCCTTACTTTTTATTGGGGGTATGTTGCATCGCCTGCCAAGTCTTTTGTTTTCGTAGGGAGTGATTTCTGTGTGCAGATTAGGGACCAGTCCCTCTAGGTTTTTCCAGGTGTAGATTATGATGTCTCTCGCCTGCGCTCCAGTGAGTACAAGTCAAGTGCTTCCAGGCGTTCCCAGTAGTTAAGGTGTTTGACGGAACTCGTATGTGCAGTAAAGGTTTTCTGTACATTCTCTAGATCTGGGATTTTACCTGCCTTGAATGGGGATGTTAATGTACAGCAGTATTCCAGCCTACAGAGAACAAGTGATTTAAAAACGATCATCTCGTTTTGAACTTTCTCATTATCCATCCTATCATTTTCCTCGCAGATGTGATGGTGGCACTATTTGTGATCCTTGAAGGTAAGATCTTGAGACATTACCACTCCCTGGTCCTTTACATTACTTTTCCGCTCTATTGTGTGATTAGAGTTTGTAGTATACTCATTTCTAACTATTATTTCCTCCAGTTTTCCAAACCGGAATAGATGGAATTTGTCTTCATTGAACATCATATTGTTCTTCGTTGCCCATTGGAAAATTTGGTTTATATCTTCTTGGAGATTTACCGTGTCCACAATGGATGACTCTCATGCAAATCCTAGTATCGTCTGCAAAGGATGATACGGTGCTATGGTTTACATCTCTGTCTATATCTGATATGAGGAACAGGATGGGAGCGAGTACTGTGCATTGTGGAACAGAGCTCTTCACTATGGCAGCTTCCGATTTACTCTGTTTATCCCTACTCTCTGTGTTCGATTGGTTAGAAAGTTGAAGATCCATCTGCCAACTTTGCCAGCTATTCCTTTAGCACGCATTTTGTGTGCTATTACACTATGATCGCGCTTGTCAAAGGCTTTTGCAAAATCTGTGTATACTACATCTGCATTCTGCTTGTCTTCCTGTGCGTCCACGACCATATAGTGGTCCAGTAGTTGCGAGAGGCATGAGTGACCTGCTCTGAACCTGTGTTGCCCTGGATTGTGCAAATGTTGGGAATCCCAAGTGGTTTGCAATCCTGCTTCTTAGCACTCTTTCAAAGATTTTTATGATGTGGGAAGTTAGAGCTATTGATCTATAGTTCGTAGCAATTGCTTTGCTGCCACCTTTATGGAGTGGGGCTATATCCGTTGTTTTTAGGGACTGGAATCTCGCCTGTGTCTATGCTCCTTCTTCATAGCATTCTTAGGACCCACGAAAGGGGTTTCTTACGGTTCTCAATAAACACAGAGTTCCAAGAGTCTGGACCTGGGGCTGAGTGCATGGACATGTTGTCAATAGCTTTCTCAAAGTCTAGGGGAGTTAGTGTTATGTCAGAAATTTGGCATACATTGACAGGATGTTGAGGCTCATTCATGAAAAAATATTTGGATTGTCGGTTTTTAGACTGATTAGCGGCCTGCTAAACAGAGTCGTATTGAGATTTCAGTATCTCACTCATTTCTTTGTTGTCATCTGTGCAAGTTCCATCTTGTCTGAGCAGGGACCCGATACTAGAAGTGGTTTGTACTTTGTTTTTGGCATATGAAAAGAAATATTTCGAATTTCTTTCAATTTCACGAATCACTTTTGGCTCCTCCTGTCTCTCCTGGATCTTGAACGAGTCCTTCAACTTAAGCTCAATATTTTTCACTTCCTTGGTTAGCGCTTCCTTCCGTGTTTCAGATAAACTAGCGTTCTTGAGGAGCTCAGTGATTCCTCGCCTTCTCCTGTAGAAGGAGCGTCTCCAGTTTACTTCTCTTTTTTCTTAGGGGAATATGCCTTGAACATACTTCAGCTACCAGGAAGCTGATCTTTTCAATGCACTGGTTAGGGTCCATTTTATTAGAAGCTGTTGCTGCTAGGATCGGAGCTGTTGCCGCTGCTAGGATCGGAGCTGTTGCCGCTGCTAGGATCGGAGCTGTTGCCGCTGCTAGGATCGGAGCTGTTGCCGCTGCTAGGATCGGAGCTGTTGCCGCTGCTAGGATCGGAGCTGTTGCCGCTGCTAGGATCGGGCTTGCCGCTGTTGGCCGCTGCTAGGATCGGAGCTGTTGCCGCTGCTAGGATCGGAGCTGTTGCCGCTGCTAGGATCGGAGCTGTTGCCGCTGCTAGGATCGGAGCTGTTGCCGCTGCTAGGATCGGAGCTGTTGCCGCTGCTAGGATCGGAGCTGTTGCCGCTGCTAGGATCGGAGCTGTTGCCGCTGCTAGGATCGGAGCTGTTGCCGCTGCTAGGATCGGAGCTGTTGCCGCTGCTAGGATCGGAGCTGTTGCCGCTGCTAGGATCGGAGCTGTTGCCGCTGCTAGGATCGGAGCTGTTGCCGCTGCTAGGATCGGAGCTGTTGCCGCTGCTAGGATCGGAGCTGTTGGGTCTGACTTTCCTGCTAGGATCGGAGCTGTTGCCGCTGCTAGGATCGGAGCTGTTGCCGCTGCTAGGATCGGAGCTGTTGCCGCTGCTAGGATCGGAGCTGTTGCCGCTGCTAGGATCGGAGCTGTTGCCGCTGCTAGGATCGGAGCTGTTGCCGCTGCTAGGATCGGAGCTGTTGCCGCTGCTAGGATCGGAGCTGTTGCCGCTGCTAGGATCGGAGCTGTTGCCGCTGCTAGGATCGGAGCTGTTGCCGCTGCTAGGATCGGAGCTGTTGCCGCTGCTAGGATCGGAGCTGTTGCCGCTGCTAGGATCGGAGCTGTTGCCGCTGCTAGGATCGGAGCTGTTGCCGCTGCTAGGATCGGAGCTGTTGCCGCTGCTAGGATCGGAGCTGTTGCCGCTGCTAGGATCGGAGCTGTTGCCGCTGCTAGGATCGGAGCTGTTGCCGCTGCTAGGATCGGAGCTGTTGCCGCTGCTAGGATCGGAGCTGTTGCCGCTGCTAGGATCGGAGCTGTTGCCGCTGCTAGGATCGGAGCTGTTGCCGCTGCTAGGATCGGAGCTGTTGCCGCTGCTAGGATCGGAGCTGTTGCCGCTGCTAGGGTGTCGGAGCTGTTGCCGCTGCTAGGATCGGAGCTGTTGCCGCTGCTAGGATCGGAGCTGTTGCCGCTGCTAGGATCGGAGCTGTTGCCGCTGCTAGGATCGGAGCTGTTGCCGCTGCTAGGATCGGGTGTGCGCTGCTGCGCTGCTGCTAGGATCGGAGCTGTTGCCGCTGCTAGGATCGGAGCTGTTGCCGCTGCTAGGATCGGAGCTGTTGCCTGGTCGCTGCCCTAGGATCGGAGCTGTTGCCGCTGCTAGGATCGGAGCTGTTGCCGCTGCTAGGATCGGGCTGTTGCCGCTGCTAGGATCGGAGCTGTTGCCGCTGCTAGGATCGGAGCTGTGCCGCTGCTAGGATCGGAGCTGTTGCCGCTGCTAGGATCGGAGCGTTGCCGCTGCTAGGATCGGAGCTGTTGCCGCTGCTAGGACTTTCGTGCTAGCTTGCCGCTGCTAGGACCTCGGATCGTTTGCCGCTGCTAGGATCGGAGCTTGGTCGCTGCTAGGATAAAAGCTGTTGCTTCTAGCGGAAGAAAATAATCCGTGAGGGTCAAACTAAAACAAATTATAACTGCAGACTTTCGTGCGCATCCCCCCAACCCGCGTCATTATAAAGTAATTAGAAGGGGAATAAATATATGATTATGGTAGAAAAAAGTGTTTACTTTAGCTATGTTTACTGAAAAATTATTTGTGAGTTTGCTTAAAAAATATTTCCATCACTAGGACTTTTTCTGATAATTTTTGTTAGCTCACGCGTTGATTAAATATGCAATGATTTTACTTTCGCAAAAATGCGCTGACATTAAATGCATTAAATATGGGTTAGCTAACGCGGTATATTGTTAATGATTACAAAACATAAAAAACCATTGTAGTGCTTACATAATTAATGTTCTTGTAGAATACATGCGCCTTCATTAATTAATGAATCATACTATGTGACTTTGTTATCACTGGTTAAATTATTGAAATATGTAGAGATTTTTTTTTTAGCTTTAATGAGTGTATAAATTATATAAGTATAATAAATACAATGTAAAAAAATATGCAGAAATTGTTTACATAAAAACATTATTAGAGGTAAATTAAATATCGTGATAATATCTATTAACACTGATCATTTGTTGAATAAGACACATGTGCAACACCTGGATATCTCTGTATTGGATGGAGATGTTCATACTGTAGTCATTTGAACAAGTGTTGATATGTTGTAGTTGAAGGCATCATGGGTGGAAGGACCCATTAGAGGAAGTCACGCCCATAGTATGGGCGTGACTTAAGTATCATCCTCACCGTATGGGCCCGATACGGTGGGGATGATACTGATCAAGCTGTGAAGAGAGTAGGCGTGGTCTGAGACCGAGTATTGGCTGCAATGAATTCTAAAACATTGTTGAAACGAGTGTTGATACAGGTTATTGTTTTACTCCCAAGCCTATTATGGTATTGCTATGGACTCTCCTCTGTCAACTGTTGTTGTTAACCTTTGTATGGAATATTGAGAAAATATTCTACTTCCTACAAATGATGAGCGCCCTTCTCTCTGGCTTTGCTATGTAGATGATATTTTTGCTCTTTGGCCCCAACCTTTTCTTGGTCCTTCCATCAAGTTCTAAACTGAATGGGAATCTAACTCTTTGCTTCCTTTTCTATATGTTCATACCAATTGCTCGGCGACAAGAGTTTATTTTTCCATTTATTTTAAGCCAGTGCACAGTGGCATCAACAGTTGCGGAAAAAGTCCTAGAATGTCTCTACTGGGCACAAATAATGAGGCCCTTCAGATATGGTAAACAGAGGAGTAAAGGCTATTTTGTTATGAATGAATTAGCGCAGATTGTAACGAAGATGATGACCGGTCGACAAAATTAATTGCCACTACTTTCTGTGCATCTATACAGAAATAGATTTATGAATGCATTCATGAATTAACTGCCGTTCGGATATCCAATATAAAAACAAAAATGATTTGAAAAGGTGACCAAATATATTGCAAGGGAAGTATTATGACTGACAGAAGGCCCGTAATCATCATACTTCAGTCACATCTATTCACGAAAAGCATAAATTTGATGTACAACGTCTATATAATGACTTACAGACTAATGTTAATTTGCATAATATATAATTTAAAATACTCCACTATCCAAGGTGTTCTTTAGTAACACTATGTTGTAGCTATTTTTGATGCAGTTGTTCGACACAATAGCATTTATTTGTTTAACATGCATACTCGGTCATGGGAAAATCTATGATTACAGCCAGAGACATTAACATAGAGGAACACTTAGACACACACTGGCCCAGCCAGTCACACTTGCATCTGTCCAACCCATTTCTAATACTACCTAAAGGTAGTTTGAAAGATATTTAATGACAATGTTTGAACTTTAATACCTCATGATTAATAATATATAACAGGCTGGCACGATAGACGGGTTATATTTTCAATTTGGGTTATGGCCTATCACTTGGATAACGAGTAGTTTAAGATGTTAACTCACCAGTACAGAACAATCTACGTTAACCTTCTCTCCTAGAATAGGTTATTAGGGTTATTGATACTATATCCTTGGGCAGCTTTAAAAATTGGTTAGACAAATATCTGAGTAAGAAATGGTGAAAATGAATAGGACTTAATATTCCTATATAATATTAAAAACATCATTCCTTAAATAAACATTAACGTGAACCTTCACTGGTCAGAATATACAATGACAAAGGGCAAAGCATGTTTGTGGTGGGGGTGGACGGGAGTAGTCACCACCGCTACTAACATTAAACTGTAGAATTATAAAAATTGTTTACCAAAGGCACATAAATGACCCCTTGAGTAGGAGTCCTGCATTTCGTTGTTTGTGGAAGGATGGGGTGGGGGGGAAGACGATTTATTGATGAGGGAAAAAGGCATTCAACTGCCTTTTTATGGATATTTAACAACATTGAGTTACAGCATTCGTGATCCATGATTCCCTTCTCACCACAATATGAAACAAGCAGTTTGATAATACTGTACAACTACCATAATCCGTCCCTCTCCCAAACACACTAACATGATCCGAACAATAGACTCCCATTGTGCGTGATGGAAAATAACAGGTACACACAATTAGTTTTAATTTCCACTGTGCAACTATCATAAAGAATATTGCAGCAGAACACTGTAGATGAATCCAGTTTTGTTAATTAATATGCACGCACGCGCGCGCGCGAGCACACACACACACACACACACACACACACACACACACACACACACACACACACACACACACACACACACACACACACACACACACACACACACACATATATATATAAACAAGGGATGGACAAAATAATATGAACATATTGTTCTGTAACATATTCTATTTTAAATATTGAGTTGGTTCTCCATTTGCAGCTAAAACCACAAAAGCCCCAGTTCGTCTAGAAACTGATTCATATAGCATTTGAACATATCTAGAGGAATTCTGAACCATTCCTCAAGCGAAACCCGCTCTTATTCTTCCAAAGACGACGATTGAGGAAATAAGTTTCTGACGTGTTGTTCCAATTGACCCCACAGCGGCTCGATAATATTTAGATCCAGTGATTGTGGGTGCTTATCCAAGTGTTTGACGTCACTTTCATGTTCTTCATCCCGATTTTGAACAACTCTAGCGTTGTGGATTGGTGCATTATCGTCTTGGAAAATAGCGCAGAAAGGGACCTGTAACATATTTAAATTGATTATTCAGTCATTCGACAGTTCAGTCAGCAGGTGTCCATGTTATTTACTCTAACCCGTGTACTCACCTATTTGTGGTTGCAGGGGTCTAGTCAAAGCTCCTGGCCCCACCTCTTCACTGATTGCTACTAGGTCCTCTCTCTCCCTGCTCCATGTGCTTTATCAAAAATCGTCTTAAAACTATGTATGGTTCCTGCCTCCACTACCTCACTTGCCAGACTATTCCACTTCCTGACAACTCTGTGACTGAAGAAATACTTCCTAACATCCCTTTGACTCATCTGAGTCTTTAACTTCCAATTGTGACCCTTTGTGTCTGTCCCCCCTCTCTGGAGCATCCTGTCTCTGTCCACCTTATCTATTCCTCGCAGTATTTTGTATGTCGTTATCATGTCTCCCCTAACCATCCTGTCCTCCAGTGTCTTCAGGCAGATTTCCCTTAACCTTTCTTTGTAGGACAATCCCCTTAGCTCTGGGACTAGTCTTGTTGCAAACCTTTGCACTTTCTCTAATTTCTTGACGTGCTTGACCAGGTGTGGGTTCCAAACTGGTGCTGCATACTCCAGTATGGGCCTGGCGTACACGGTGTACAGTGTCTTGAACGATTCCTTACTGAGGTATCGGAACACTATTCTCAAGTTTGCCAGGCGCCCATATGCTGCAGCAGTTACCTGGTCGATGTGTGCTTCCGGAGACGTGCTCGGTGTTATACTCACCCCAAGATCTTTCTCCTTGAGTGAGGTTTGCAGTCTTTGGCCACCTAGCATATACTCAGTCGGCGGTCTTCTTTGCCCTTCCCCGATCTTCCTGACTTTGCATTTGGCGGGGTTAAATACGAGTAGCCAGTTGGTGGACCACATGTCCAGCCTGTTCAGGTCGCTTTGTAGCCCTGCCTGATCCTCATCTGATTTTATTCTTCTCATAAACTTCACATCATCTGCAAACATGGACGCTTCTGAGTCTATCCCTACCGTCATGGCATTCACATATACCAAGAACAGTACTGGTCCTTGAACTGACCCCTGTGGAACCCTGCTCGTCACAGACGCCCATTGTGATACTCATCTCGTACCATGACTCGTTGTTGCCTCCGTGTCAGGTATTCTCTGATCCATTGCAGTGCCCTTCCTGTTATACGTGCCTGATCCTCTAGCTTCTGCATTAATCTCCTGTGGGGAACTGTGTCGAAGGCCTTCTTGCAGTCCAAGAAAATGCAGTCAACTCATCTCTCTCTCTCGTGTCTTACTTCTGTTACCTTGTCGTAAAACTCCAGAAGGTTTGTGACACAGGATTTGCCTTCCCTGAATCCGTGCTGGTTGTCGTTTGTAATCTTGTTCCGTTCCAGATACTCTACCACTCTCCTCCTGATAACTATCTTCATGACATTGCATACTATACACGTCAGTGACACTGGTCTATAGTCTAGTGCCTCGTTTCGGTCTCCTTTCTTAAAAATGGAAACTACATTTGCCGTCTTCCATACCTCAGGTAGTTTCCCAGTTTCAAGGGATGTGTTGAAGATTGTGGTTAATGGCACACACAGCATCTCTGCTCCCTCTCTAAGGACCCACGGGGATATGTCCGGTCCCATCGCCTTTGAGATATCAAGGTCACTGAGCAGCTTTTTCCCCTCCTCCTCAGTTGTGTGTATGTCATCCAACACTTGTTGGTATATTCTTTGTTGGTGTCCCCCCTCTGTTCTGTCTTCCCAGAGTCCTTCCTGTCTCCACTGTAAATACTTTCTTAAATCTCGTGTTGAGCTCCTCACATACCTCTTGATCGTTTCTTTTGAGTTCCCCACCTTCTTTCCTCAGCCTGATCACCTGGTCTTTGACTGTTGTCTTCCTCCTAATGTGGCTATACAGCAGTTTCGGGTCAGACTTGACTTTCGATGCTATGTCGTTTTCGTACTGTCTCTGGGCCTCCTTCCTTATCTGTGCATACTCGTTTCTGGCTCTTCTACTAATCTCCATATTTTCCTGGGTCCTTTGCATTCTGTACTTTTTCCACTCTAGTGCACTTAGTCTTTGCCTCCCTACACCTTCGGGTAAACCAAGGGCTCGTTCTGGTCTTTCCATTATTTCTGTTGCCCTTGGGAACAAACCTTTCTTCTGCCTCCTTGCATTTTGTTGTTACGTATTCCATCATTTCGTTTACTGACTTTCCTACCATTTCTCTGTCCCACTGAACCTCCTGCAGGAAGTTCCTCATACCCGTGTAGTCTCCCCTTTTATAGTTCGACTTTTCCCATTCAGCTCCTGTTACCCTCTCCACTTGTAACTCTACTATGTATTCAAAGCTCAGTACCACGAGGCCACTAGCTCCCAGGGGCCTCTCATATGTGATGTCCTCAATGTCTGAACTGCTCAGGATGAACATGAGGTCTAGTCTTGGTGGTTTATCCTCCTCTCTCTCTCTCTGGTAGTATCCTTGACATGTTGATGAATGAGGTTTTCCAGTACCACATCCATCATCATGGCTCTCCATGTTTCGGAACCTCCATGTGGCTCCAGGTTTTCCCAATCGATCTCCCTGTGGTTGATAACGCCCATAACCAGTAACTTTGCTCTGCTCAGTGAGGAGTGTGTGTCCACCATTGCTCTGTTGCTCTCTTCATATTTCTCTCTTGGCCTCCTGCAGTTCTGTGGTGGGTTATACATCACTGCAATGACTACCTTATGTTCCCCAGACTGAATTGTACCTACTATGTAATCCCTCTCTCCAATCTCGTCCATGCCTTCCATTTCCTCAAATCTCCATCGTTTTTTACGAGCAGTGCAACCCCTCCTCCCCCTCTGCTCCTTTTATCTTTGCTCTGGATCTGATATCCCGGTGGGAAGATTGCGTTTGTTATTGTCTCAGTGAGTTTCGTTTCTGTGACTGCTATGTCGTCTGGGGACTTCTCATTGATTCTTTCATTCCACTCTTCACATTTATTCGTTATTTCATCCGCGTTCATGTACCAAACCTTCAACTTCTTTTCTAAAACTGTGGTCCTGGGAGAATATTGAGGTTGGGGCCTATATGGGGTTGGGGTGGGGACAGAGTGCCTGTGGGGGTTGCTGTAGGGGTAGGGGTTGTGATGTGGGGGGTTTGGACAGAGGGGACAATGTGTGGGTGTTGGTTTAGATTGTTCAGTTGCCTTGGGGTTCTCATGTTTGGAATCCTTCTGCAGGTGTTTCTGGAGGTTGTGTTTGCCCTTCCACCTGGGTCTGGGTTCTTCTGCTCGTCTTTATCATTTCCTCTCGTTCCTCCTTTCGTCTTCGTACCCTTTCTTTCAGTATCATCCTTTCCTCTTGTGTTCTGTCTCGATCGAGGTACACTCTCCAGTACTCCGATTTGTCCCTCAGTCGTGCTTTCTCCTGCAGGATCATGGTTCGAGCTGATTATGCCTTGAAAATTACTTTGAGAGGCCGGTTTCTTCCCTTGCAAACCACCCAATTCTCCAAAAATTTGTCACCTGGGTCATGTCGCCCTCACCTATTGCTGTCATGATACCTTCAATCGCTTTTTTTATCCTGTTCGCTTTCATCATAGGTTTTCCCTTCGACTTCATGGAACCCGTAGACAAAAACAGACCTCTCCCTTTCGTCCTCCCACTGTGTCTCCCTTTGTATCCTCTGCAGTACTTTAGTTCCTTCCATTGAAGCGTTCCTTCCTTCAATCCCTTCCCTGGCTGAAGCCCCTATGTTCAGTGGTCTGTCTTTCCCGCTCATGTGTTCCTGGCCACTGCAGTTATCTGTTAGTCTCTCCGCATATAGCATATCTCCTTCATTGTCTTCGGACCTCTCATTTGTTCTTAGTGTGCTCCTCGTCTTTGCTTGGGGCCCACGTGTACTCACCTAGTTGTAGTTGCAGGGGTAGAGTCATAGCTCCTGGCCCCGCCTCTTCACTGTGTATGTGTGTGTGTGTGTGTATGTCGTGCTGAATAGGTAAAACTTGCTATTTTGGTTTAACCCTTTTAGCTCTGTCGGGAATTCGCTCTTCTTACCGAATAAGGCAAGTGGAAATTTGTGTATGCAATAATTTCGCAAAAATCATTCTGAACCTAACGAAAAAAATATATTTCATTGTTTATTATTACATTATTGTAAACTTGTCTAAAATATATTTAGTTGGATTAGACTAAATTAAATTGCGCTTGTTATAATAAAGTTAGGTAAGTTTTCTGAGGTTCGTTTGGTACAAAATTATTAATTTTTACATTAACATAAATGACAAAAAAATATCTTTAAACGTATAAGAGGAATTTTTTTTAGAAAGGTCTTAATTTTAAATGAGTTTTTGCTAATTGACCAATTTTACCTATTCGGCACGACATGCATGTATATACAGACATTGGTCCAATTCTCTGGCACCCAGCTAACGCTATACGTTTGGTCCAAAGCAGCCAGCATTCATGAAGGCAGCTTTGAGCTTTTCATCTCATCTCAGCTTGAGATTAGAGTTTAAGCGAGCACTGATACTCTAGGTAATACAATGGTAGAGTAAACCGACAAAATGTAAAAAAAGATACAATGCAGGCTATTATTTGCCAGGGATTTCATCAATTTACTAATTAACTGATCGCCTATCGTAAAAATGTCTGCAGAATAAAATGAAATAACCCGAAGTGTGTGCCATATTTACACACTAAAACGCAAGCAGCACTGACGATCTAAGCAACACCCGCATACAACACAGAAACAATAAGGAACGCCTCTTGCGATGGGATGGTGCTAAGCTGGGCATCCACGAATATGACCTACACAGAGGGAAATTCTTACAAGCCTCCTTTATAGCAATCCCAAACACCATCACACAGATGTACGGCAGCATCAGAGTCTCCCAGCAACTGACACAAAAGTTGTTGCCCAACCTGGACAGCCATCAACGTAATACATGCACGTCCTGTGATACCCATTGTGGCCACTGCTTACACCTGACTACCATCCCACTGCATATGCTTCCTTCTCAGATGTCGCTCTTTTAGGACTGACAAACCGCTAATGGCGAAAAGCTTCCTTTAATATTTAGAATTTCAAAAGATACAGTTCAGCTGCCAATCATGTTATTCTGCCGAATATGAAAAAGTATTGTTCTGAGCATGTAAAGTTAGTTTGATAATAAATGATAAAAGGATCTTTGAGAACATAAGATGTTATTTTGCCGAAAGTGAAATGTTATTTTTCTGAATATGAAAAGTTGCTCTGCCAAACATAAAGTTAATAAGATGAACAAAAAATTTTTTTTGATGAAAATAGTTATTCTCGAGAAAGAAAAACTTTGCTGGACCTGAAAATTTCTCAGCAGGTATGAATCTCTTTATATACTACCACAAATTTAAATGCCTCTTTTTGGCCTGTGTGCGCGTGCGCGCATTTATTATAAAATTGTTTTTTGGGCCCAAAAAATTTTTTTTTATTCTTTGTTTTCTATAACAATCCTTTTTTTTTAAATTCCCTGATAGGTTCCAAAATTTAATGCCTCCATCACTAATTCTTTCCATTTTTTTGCTTCCCTTTTTTACCTTCAAGGAAGGGGAGAGAATGGGGGGGAGATGGATAGGGTGGAAAGAGTTCCTTTATGCTGCTGAAAAGCTATTGATCTAAAGGGAAATAGAGCTGCCTTCCCTGTCTTGGTCAAACCCGAGTACCCCGTATTTCCCCTGAGCTTTTGACTCATGATTTTAGTGCATTTGTAAACACAGTATAGTATCAGTGTATATTGAGTAGAAATACTTAAATTTGTGGAAGCAGAGCTTCAATCTCCACCTATTTTTGTATCGAATGACAATCCCGGTTTATTCGATACAAGAGTATGTCATATTTCTCTAGAGGGCATGCTGGTGTTCAGCTTACGTCTATAACCTGAATGTTCAGTAAAGTCATTCAGGTGTTCAGAACTACTGTCTAAACCCTTCATGTTCCAACCATGTCTAGTCTATCTCTGTTTTCTTTAAACTTGTAAATATTTTACATCAGGGTCATTCTTTCTTTTTCACCAAATGGGCGAAAAGTCAAGTTCTTTCGGAATTTAACATTTGTTGTAGCTCAGCTCACATGCCGTAGTGGCCAC
>WNWK01005383.1:0-42500 GCA_009830355.1 Cherax destructor
GGATGGAGGGATATATAAGGATGGACGAAGCGAAACACGGATGAAAAGAACACATGACTGAACTAACAAACACGTGGGTGAACAAAGAAACACATAAGTAAACAAAGGAACACATGAGTAAACAAAGGAACACGAGTGAACAAAGGAACACATGAGTGAACAAAGGAACACATGGGTAAACAAAGGAACACATGAATGATCAAAGGAACACATGGGTGAACAAAGGGACACATGGGTGAAGGGACACATGGGTGAAGGGACACATGGGTGAAGGGACACATGGGTGAAGGGACACATGGGTGAAGGGACACATGGGTGAAGGGACACATGGGTGAAGGGACACATGGGTGAACAAAGGGACATATGGAAACATGGTGAACTGAAGAACACCAAACATCCGGGTGATCACACTAACGAAAAACCTGATTGAACACACTGAAGAACACCTGATTGAACACACTGAAGAACACCTGATTGAACACACTGAAGAACACCTGATTGAACACACTGAAGAACACCTGATTGAACACACTGAAGAACACCTGATTGAACACACTGAAGAACACCTGATTGAACACACTTAAGAACACCTGATTAAACACACTGAAGAACACCTGATTGAACACACTGAGGAACACATGAAAGATATACTAAAGAAGGTATTACTAAGTTGTTCTACGTAACCAAGAAGCACAGTTTTGTACTCAATATAACACAGTGTTAACACTCAGCAACTGGTGGTAATACAGTGTTAACACTCAGCAACTGGTGGTAACACAGTGTTAACACTCAGCAGCTGGTGGTAATACAGTGTTAACACTCAGAAGCTGGTAGTAACACAGTGTTAACACTCGGCAGCTTGTGGTAACACAGTGTTAACACTCGGCAGCTGGTGGTAACACAGTGTTAACACTCGGCAGCTGGTGGTAACACAGTGTTAACACTCGGCAGCTGGTGGTAACACAGTGTTAACACTCAGCAACTGGTGGTAACACAGTGTTAACACTCAGCAGCTGGTGGTAACTCAGTGTTAACACTCAGCAGCTGGTGGTAACACAGTGTTAACACTCAGCAACTGGTGGTAACACAGTGTTAACACTCAGCAGCTGGTGGTAACAGTGTTAACACTCAGCAGCTGGTGGTAACACAGTGTTAACACTCAGCAGCTGGTGGTAACTCAGTGTTAACACTCAGCAGCTGGTGGTAACACAGTGTAACACTCAGCAGCTGGTGGTAACACACACAGTGTAACACTCAGAAGCTGGTGGTAACACACACAGTGTAACACTCAGAAGCTGGTGGTAACACAGTGTAACATTCAGAAACTGGTGGTAACACAGTGTTAACACTCAGCAGCTGGTAGTAACACAGTGTTAACACTCAGCAGCTAGTGGTAACACAGTGTAACACTCAGCAGCTGGTGGTAACACAGTGTTAACACTCAGCAACTGGTGGTAACACAGTGTAACATTCAGAAACTGGTGGTAACACAGTGTTAACACTCAGCAGCTGGTAGTAACACAGTGTTAACACTCAGCAACTGGTGGTAACACAGTGTTAACACTCAGCAACTGGTGGTAACACAGTGTTAACACTCAACAGCTGGTGGTAACACAGTGTAACACTCAACAGCTGGTGGTAACAGTGTAACACTCAACAGCTGGTGGTAACACAGTGTAACACTCAGCAGCTGGTGGTAACACAGTGTAACATTCAACAGCTCGTGGTAACACAGTGTAACACTCAGCAGCTGGTGGTAACACAGTGTAACACTCAGCAGCTAGTGGTAACACAGTGTAACACTCAGCAGCTAGTGGTAACACAGTGTAACACTCAGAAGCTGGTGGTAACACAGTGTAACACTCAGAAGCTGGTGGTAACACAGTGTAACACTCAGAAGCTGGTGGTAACACAGTGTAACACTCAGAAGCTGGTGGTAACACAGTGTAACACTCAGCAGCTGGTGGTAACACAGTGTAACACTCAGCAGCTGGTGGTAACACAGTGTAACACTCAACAGCTGGTGGTAACACAGTGTAACACTCAACAGCTGGTGGTAACACAGTGTTAACACTCAGCAGCTGGTGGTAACACAGTGTAACCCTCAGCAGCTGGTGGTAACAGTGTTGTCCTGTGAGAGAGAGAAGAGAGAGAGATAGACAGCTGAGGAGAACAGGAAAAAAGTAGAGGGTAACAAGGTAAACTCATGCAGCTTTAACATCTGTACATTACAATAGCTCGGGTAACACAGTGAACATCAGAGTGTGGTACACGTTGAACATCTTTCAGACAGTGAGTTGACCACCATGTTTCTGACAGTAAGGTTGACCATCCAGTTTCGACAGTAGTGATAACCATGTTAACACTCAGCACAGTGGTTGACAACATGTTCTACAACCTAGAAATTAGGCTTTAAAAGGGCTAAGAAAACTATATTTAGATTTAATTTATTTTACGCAAATTGATATCTATTCAAAATTTGTAGTAGTATCTTATTTTCAATAACAAAATACCTTGATATATTTAAGCTATTGTACTATCTTTATATTGCTCAATAAGTGGAGAGACATGAGCACAGTTTCAAGAAAGGAAACAACAGCCTGGCTGCATAGTTTACATTTAGTGTAATCAGTGTGAGTACAGATGCTGGACTAACAAGTGTACATGTAATCAAGATGTACTCTGGCTACTAACAACTTTCCTATGGTTCCCTTTGAAGTTGCTCTGTTAATGTGCATGCACACGTCCATGTGGCTTTTACATCTACGTCCGTGTTATAGTGGCTTATACATCTATCGTGTTAACATAGTTGTTTATACGTCTACCACCATGGACGAGGGGATCGAACCGTGGCCCTGGTGGTGGTGGCAGGGTCCAGAACCTTACCGCTACGTCGTCTACGTTCATGTTATCACAGTTGGTTATGCATCTACGTAAGTGTTATCACAGTCGCTTATGTAGTTAATCGCGTTAACAGTAAGCAATAGTGGAAAAAAACAGAAGCAGAAGCAGTAGCTGTAACAGGAAAGCAGCAGCAGTATCAACAAATAGCGTCAGTAGCAGTTGTAGAAATAGGAGGGGAGAAGAAATAGGAGGTAGAGGAAGAGGTGGGGAGGGTATCTACGGAAGATAATATATATATAACAGTTTACTGAGTGAGGAAGACAATTCATAATAATGATAACTGATCACTTTGTATTGTTGAAGACAGGCGGAGGCGACAACACACTATAATGGGAATGGTGGATAAATGGGAATAATGGGGCAATGCTGGTAAGCAATATCAAATAATTGTGAATAATGAGAAAGCTAATGAGTAATCGGGAATAATACTAGGAAATAGGGGAACACTAATGGGTAATGAGTAATAATAGGTTTGCAAAATTCAAGAATATGAGTTAAAAGCTGAAGGAGAGAACACACCTAGGCAGAAGAAAGGAAGACAAAGAAAATATAGGAAAGAGGTAGGGAGAGGAGAAGAAAAGGTCAGGTCAAGTCAAGTCACGAGTGTTCTGAAGTTTGAAGCATTTGACAATGTAATGAAAAAGGAAGGCATCTACAGAGACAAAGTCAAGACTAAGATTCATATTAGGAAAGTTGTGTATAAGGGATGTTTCAACAAGATGGCGTCTGTGAAGGCTAGGAAGAGGATAGACAGTTTGAGAGAGAACCAGTTATCAGGATGAATGTGATCTCTGACAACTGAGAAGAGCACTGTTGGTGTCGGCAAGTCTAACACCTCCTATGTACTCTTTAAGTTTGTCAGAAAGAGTGGGGCTAGTGTCTTCAAAATATTGAAGATGACAAGACGAGCAGGAAATAGAGTAGACCCCAGAAGCATCAATAACAGGAGAATTACGAACTAGATTAGGTAAGGTTAGGTTAGGTAGGTAAGGTTAGGTTGGGCTAGGTTAGGTTAGGTAGGTAAATCCTGTTAATAAATATGATACTCCATAAGTGGAATTTACTAAAGTCTTTGACAGAGTTCTACACAGGAGACAGTTGAAGAAAGTAGAAGCACACGGAATAGGAGAGAATTTTTTTTTCCTGGATCGAGACGTGACTGACCGATAGGCAACAGAGACTATATGAATGACGAGAAATGAGAGTAGGGACGTGTTATCAGCGGTGTTTCTCTGGAGACGTGCATGTTTATCAATGCATTTATGTCTATTATGTAATACGGAGACCAGAACTGTGCAGCATAAGCTAAATGAGGCCTTACCAAGGATATATAAGGTTGAAGTATAACAAGAGGACTCCTATTAGTTATACTTCCTAATATGAAGCAACAGCAAAGAAGAACAGTAGTAAAAAACAACCGTAAAACAGCATCAGAAGCAGCAACAAAACAGCCATAAAACAACACACTACCCGCAAGCACAATACACAACAGCAGGCAAAATACCATATGATGAATAAGACATATGTGCAACACCTGGGAATCTTTTTTATGAAGATGTTTAGACAGCCAGTAACTTGGTCAATTCAATACAGAGATTATTTGAAAGTGGGTCCCGCCTACGGTAACGATATCTTCTGTTTCTGCACTTCCTCCGACGCCTGTATAAGCAACCATCTTCCTGCCTATGCTTTAGAATCATCAAGACATCGGTGGTAAAGAAGTTCATCTAGACTGAGAGACAGATTACCTCGTCTTCTACTGTTTCCAGCTTCAGCACCTTCAAATAACCCCAGTACTGAACTGACAGGAGACACTGGTCGCAACACAGCACCAGTAGTTACTACACAACAGTACTGAAGAGTAGAGCCAGAAACTAATATACTTATGCAAATGCGAGACACACGCACACACACACACAAAGGAGAAAGACCTTGGGGTGAGTATAACGCCAAGCACGTCTCCGGAGGCACACATCAACCAGATAACTGCGGCAGCATATGGGCGACTGGCAAACCTAAGATTAGCGTTCCGTTACCTAAACAAGGAATCGTTCAAGACACTGTACACCGTGTACGTCAGGCCCATACTAGAATATGCAGCACCAGTCTGGAACCCACACCTGGTCAAGCACGTAAAGAAACTAGAGAAAGTGCAAAGGTTTGCGACAAGGTTAGTTCCACAACTCAGGGGACTGTCCTATGAAGAAAGGTTGAGGGAAATAGGACTAACAACACTGGAGGAAAGAAGGGTCAGAGGAGACATGATAACGACATACAAAATACTGCGGGGAATCGACAAGGTAGACAGGGACAGGATGTTCCAGAGAGGGAACACAGAAACAAGGGAACGCAACTGGAAGCTGAAGACTCAGATGAGTCAAAGGGATGTTAGGAAGCATTTCTTCAGCCACAGAGTAGTCAGGAAGTGGAATAGTCTAGAGAAAGATATAGTGGAGGCAGGAACCATACATAGTTTTAAGACGAGGTATGATAAAGCTCATGGAGCAGGGAGAGCAGAGACCCAGTAGCGGACAGCGAAGAGGCGGGGCCAGGAGCTGAGTCTCGACCCCTGCAACCACAATTAGGTGAGTACACAGACGCACGCCACGGTACAACAACAAAGCTGCTCTACAGCCACATTAGGACAATGATAAAGAACTTAGGTAAAGAAGAAAAGAAAGGAGATATACTCAACGAGAATGACAAGTATGAGGGTAAGAGGTAGGTGTACTCGCCTATTTGTACTCGCCTATTTATGGTTGCAGGGGTCGAGACTCAGCTCCTGGCCCCGCCTCTTCACTGACCGCTACTGTGTGAGTACACAACTAAAAATCAAGTATAACACCAAAAACCTCTCTATATATATAACAAGGCCAGAAATGGACACTATTAATAGCAATTGTGACAAACTGTCATTACCACAATGAACAACGTCAATAGCAAACAAGAAAAATCAATCCAAAAACCAACATAAAGAAAAGCAATGCTGACAAAAACAGTGACAACAACACTTTCAACTAAAGCAAGTACAAAACAAAACACTGACTCAACAGCAAAGACAAAGCCAACAAAAGACGATCTTCAACAACAAGCAAATTAACAAAGACTAGAATAACATCTGCAACAACAGCCAGAAAAAAACAGCACAGTCAACAGCAACAAAGGGCAGTGAAATTCAAGAAACAAGCACAGTGCAGAGAAGACAAGTAACATGTAGACGACTAGCAACAAAAACAGCAAGAAGGGAGGCGGGTCGAGATCTGTGTCATTACAGCATCTCACCATCCAATCACGTATGGAGGAAAAACCTAAAGAAGCGCCTCAGAATATCGTTAAAAACACATACTCATAACGGCACAAGACTCTGCTAAGCCACCGTGCCAGACACTAGGGAAATCCACCCTTGAGGCCCCACTACTTTGGGTCGATAATGGCGGAGCCGAGGCTGAAGCGCTTGCACCATCTTGTTTATCGGTTAAAGGTCAGGGCGGACCTTTCCTCCTGCTCTTCGTTACTAGCGTTCATTAGCCAGCTGGCAAAATGTTGCAAGGCGCCGTGGCAATCCCTCTCGCACCGGGGTTCAACGCTCCCCCGGCGTGAATAACCTGAAAAATATATTCAACTTTCTTATACAACTCTGGCGTGAGGGGGAACAGGGGGCTTGTGAGGGGAAATGAGGGATATGGCAGGGGGATGACGATGGGGGGGGTGAAGTCATCGTACAGCTGGAGGAAGATCTCACACGTTGCAACAACAACAATAACATCAACACGGAGGGGAGTGGGATAGTTCCATTGGGTAATACAGACTGTCATGTGTTTTAAAATATAATTACGTGGTTGGTGCATGACACCAGAGTATGGTAACAAGTACACAACAATCATGGCCACCAGGCTGCTTCCGTAATGTAATTTGCATCATCAAACTTGAGCTGGCAGCGCCATGGCCTCTACTAAAATATCCATCTGGGTCTCTCGCTCTGCATAAACTTGAAATTCCCAACAACGCTAATGAACCTAACCTCTCAAATTCCCTCTTGGAATAGGGAATCCAGGCGGCAGTAACGCCATCCTATTCTTGTCATTCCAATTCCGGAGTCATTAAGAGGCGTCCATTTTGCGTCGCCTGGCTGTATTTAAGCCTAATTTGCATACGATTGCAAGAGCGGCACAGAAATGCCTCTTGTGTATTCGTCGCCAACCCCGCACGCTCTGGTTGCACGGCTGCCAACCTATGATGTATGAGAACTGCTAGTCTTGCAAATATCCGTTTTCTCTACACGTAACTAACTGTAGGTGTGTCACACACAACCACTGCTTCACACACAGATGGAGCAGTGATACACTCACCCTACACTCACATACACCCAGGGCAGTATAGTAATATAAGGTAAATCAACACTTGCTGAAAACACTGTCTCATTGCAGGGAGCGCGCCAGAGTTTTCGACCAATCAGCGCTCAGTGATTAGCGCGCCTCGCCTTGCCATTAGTGCAGCCTCCGCGTCCGATTGCTAATCCACTTCCCTGGCTTCATCCACAAGAAAACCTTCATAATACAATATCTACCTAACACTTCATAATCACCTAACATACTATATAACAAGCATAGACGCGGCACAAACTGAAAGGCAAAATATTAAGGTCAAATGCACTCGAAAGATTTTTAAAGAGACGACTAAGACAACGTCGCTCCAGACAAAGGAAAATATTTATGCTGATGACTGTCAGACTAAGCAATCAACTCGGAGTTCCAAAACATGAAGTAGTTTTCCATTTCGTCTAGGACGATTAGGAATTTGATGCGGAGAAGCCTTAGGGAATTTCTGGAGATTCGTAAAAACGGTTCGTTAGAGGCGTTGGGGAAGATATTATAGGCGTTAACAGCGGGGCATTATTGGAACGCCCGTTAATATATTGAAAGGGGAAATGTGTGGGCTCATTTTTCCACTCCGAGGGGAGACTTTAGAAAGGACTGCTGTGAGGGTGCAGGCGCACGCTATCTGCGAAGAAAATTAATTTGCCTCTCCAATGGAAAGCGATTAGATGGGATCACTTAGAAGGGAGATTGCACTTTAAGGCCGGCTTATGGAAGTAATGGATAAGTGAAGGATTTATACTCAAACATTAATACCCTCCGCTGTGTATTATATATATATATATATATATATATATATATATATATATATATATATATATATATATATATATATATATATATATATGTCGTACCGAATAAGTAAAACTTGCTATTTTGGCTTAAATAACAACGCTCATCTCGTCGATTAAGGCAAGCGAAAATTTGTGTATGCAATAATTTTGCAAAAATCATTCTGAACCTAACGAAAAAAAATATATTTCATTGTGTTTCTTTATTATTAAATTATTGTAAACTTGTATAAAAATATATTTAGTTGGATTAGGCTAAATTAAAATACGGTTGTTATAATAAGGTTAGGTAAGTTTTCTAAGGTTCTTTTGGTACAAAATTATTAATGTTTACATTAAGTGAAAAAAATATATATATCTTTAAACGTATAAGAGAAAATTTTAAAAAGGACTTAATTTTAAATGAGTTCTCGCTAACTGACCAGTTTTACCTATTCGGCACGACATATATATATTTATATATATATATATATATAATATAAATATATATATATATCAGCCATATATTCCGAGAGCGCCTTATCATCATCCATCATCACAGGTGCTAAATACATCCTCCTTCACCACCATCTCTCCCTCCTTCACCACCATCCCTCCCTCCTTCACCACCATCCCTCCCTCCTTCACCACCATCCCTCCCTCCTTCACCACCATCCCTCCCTCCTTCACCACCATCCCTCCCTCCTTCACCACCATCCCTCCTTCCTTCACCACCATCCCTCCTTCCCTCCCTCCTTCCTTTCCAACGAAACAATACAAAACTTTTCCGAAACCCAAAAAAACACTGAAGATGGATACAAAGCGCTGAAAAGAATTAACAGTCGTCATGTTGGAAAATGTGTTTTACAAAGCACAGCATTCTGGGAAACTCAAAATTATTGAGTTTAAATGTGGCGCGACCCCGTTACTATAGTATACCCCCCCCACCACCCCAAGAACCCCCACCAGGCACCGAGCCTCCCCCACCTCTTCAACCACCCCAACCAAACTGCAATGGAGAGGATACCAATTAGTAATTACAGATGAGACACAGGAGAGAGTATAGACGATGGAGAGGGGAGGGGGGTGTTGGGAAGGGGGTGAAGGAAGAATCGTCTAGAAACAAGGAAGGCGCACACGGCGGCCGCTGGCAACATGAACACCTTCCCTCAAACTGACTCGACCGGAAATTCTTATGGTGGATAATGGGGAGGATACAGGAGGATGGGTGTGCTGCCATGGGAGGGGGGTTCCACGAGAGAGGTAGGTGCCACGGGGGGATTGGGGAGTGCCACTGGAGGAGTAACGAAGGAAGGGAGGGTGGCACCACGGAGAGAGAGAGTACCAGCGAGAGAAGACGAGGAGAGTCGGGAATGAGAAGGGGGGGGGAGAGGGAAAGGGAAACGACGGATCTTAGAAAGAGAGGTGATAGGGTGAAGAGAGATGACAAGGGAAAAGAGAGGTGATAAGGAGGAGAGAGAGAGAGATGATAGGAAGGAGAGAGAGGTGACAGAAAGGAGAGAGGTGACAGAAAGGAGAGAGAGGTGACAGAAAGGAGAGGTGATAGGAAGGGAAGAATATTTTTAATTTTGTTCCACAACTTGGGTACACCCAGAGAGTGCGAGATGAGGAGGAGGGAGATAAATAAAAGTGGAAGGTCACTTGTTTCAAGTATTACACATGACTGCAACCCGTCCTCTTCAGGTAATTCCTCATGCATGATTCTAAGCAAACTTGTCGATACACGTTATTTAGGTTAGGATAGGTAAAGTTAAGTTAGTTGAAGTTAGACTAGGTTAAGCTAGGCTAGACTGTCATCTGTCAGCAACGTTTCAGCAATTATACAGTAAATCAATACAGCTATAGAAAATTCTGATTCGTGATCAGCAAAAAAATAAACAAGTTTTTGTCACGGTCACACAACTAACACTCTTCAACAAAGCTGTAGACTGACAAATGAGTGTCAACAAAAACCTGACTAAGCTGAGACTGCACACTATCACATAAGAATGTAAACAAGCACCCAGGTGTAACCTGAAACCTCACTATCACACATGAGTGTAAACGTATGCCCATGTGTAAAGTTAATTTGTGAAGGAAAGACTTGATGCGCACTCGATCCAGAATTGCCTCTAGGCCAACACCACACCAACACATCCACCATGATCAACTGCTACTCATGAAGGAAGCAACTAACAGGCCACCCACAGAAACACCACAACTTACAAGCATCATTACAGCCCTAAACAAAATACAGTATTGATGAATGAGATACTTATGAAACACTTGGGTATCTTTATCGTGGAAACGTTTCTAAAGTGAAGATACCAATGAGTTGCACAAGTGTCTTATTAATCAAACCGTCGGGTTTTTAACCATTTATATTATAAAACTACACCAATGGTCTAAGAAGTGGCTACTCGAGTTATAATAAATGCAAGACAATGATGACGGGAGAATAAATATGGCAGCTTCTACCCAACCAGCAAAGGGAACAACTGCCAGTGTCACAGGAGAAGGACCTAAGGGTGAACATCACATCCAGGCTATCGCTGAGGCCTCTATGAACACGATATTGCCATCGGTATATGTTACGATGGAAAATAAGAAGAGCTGTAAGATACCTCAATAATCAGTTATTGAAGATATACACCACACATGAGTATACAGAGCCAGTGTGAAACCAACAAACCAACACTTCTGAAGCGACTGAAAAAAAACTAAAAAGTCTAGAAAACTGCCACTAGTCTGATCCTTAAGGTAATTAAATTGAAGTATTCACACAAGTGCTTAAATGAGAACACATGAGACACGTTGGCACAACATGCAAGATATGTTTAGATATTAGAAACTTTGAAAGACACTGACTGAACACAGAGCACCGTGAGGGAAAATAAATGGAAACTGAACACCCAAATGAACCGAATAAATAAAAGAATGAATTTCTTTAGCATGAGGGTAGTGAAGAGGGGAACGCACGAGGGGAGAAGAGGCAAACTTCATACATTAATTCAAATGCAAATACGACAAAACCCCCGGGGTTGTGGAAGCACCACCCCCGGGGGCTGATGGTTATGAGGCCCAGGAGGTGAAGCTTGAGTTTCGCAAACATAGTTATACCATTATAGTTAGTCCACGACAAACACCATACATCCAAACACATTCACTACATACACACAAAAAATATAAAGTAATAAAATACACTTATAAACATATAAAATCCCCCCCACACACAAATGGTAGTGCTATGAAAGACGAAAAGTCAAGTGAATCAGGAAAGTTCAGGAGAGTTTTCTGGAGAAAAACAGAACGAAGAAGAAACGAAAGGAGGGTAGAAAATAGAGGCTAAGTAATAAGTAAAAGGATAAGTGTAGAAATAGAAACAAAGGCAATCTAGAGAAATAAGGCAAGACCAGTCCACCAGTCAGGATGGAACAGACAGGACTTACAGATGAATAACTTCCTCCTCCTCCTCCCATAATCTCACAAACTCTCATCTCCCTCTCCCACATACATTATTCCTTGACATTAGATAGCAGTCATAGCACAACAGCCATCCCCGAAACCCTCTCACTATCTTCAACACTCCCAAGATATCCGTTTCCCCTCCTTCCCTTCCCCCTCGATAAAGTCGAACACTGTGTGAGATGTCATCAGAATAAAGACTTACTCTGCAAACAGTCTTTACCATACCCCATTCCCACGTCTGACAGTCACACCCCACCACACCAAATCTTCACACAGCCAGATGAACCAAGAACACCTCATCCCAAGTCAGAAAATAACATTTTCTCATTCGTCCAGGGAGGAGAGATTACCCGGAGAGGAAAGGACCCAGAATCCTACCAGACCTCCCACACCTGGATGGACCTTCCCAGTGACATTACTGATTTAAGACATGTTGAATTCTGAATAAATGAATACATGCAGCAAGACTTCAGAGACTACAAAGAATAGCTTTATTATCTTCAGAAAAACGTGCTAAACCCGTATCACTCAGCTTACCAATAACTGTAGTAGTTTCTCATGCCAGACTAAACACAAGACGATCAAGGCAGAAAACTGAGGCGAGCAGAACTGTAATAAAGTCTTGGAGGAAGAAACATGAAGAGCGAATATAACAAAGGCAAAACTACTCATTATGGAAAACTTACTCTCAAAAAAGTGACTCGGAGAACTGGCAATAACAACAACGAACCGAGAAATATGAAAAGACAAACTGATGAATGTAGTAAATAGTAAACTTCATGAACCAACATATCAGACACAATAAGGAGGATGAACCAGAATGACTGATAGTGTTCTTTCCCCTAAGTAAAATAGACAGGAAATCACTCACGAGGAACCTCTTGAATCTAATGATCATGTGGTACTAAGTTCCTACAACCTGGTGGAGGTGGCAAGTGGAAGTAGGAAAGTGAATTGGACGGCACAATATTTCAAGAATTGAAAGAAGATACTCAATATTTGCCAGGTTTATACCATTATGGAAGAAAGGAAAAAAAAACGGAGAAAATTCATAGTTGATAAAGTAGAATAGGAACAAAAGGGCATGGCAAACATACAAGAAAAAAGTGGAAAAAACAGAACCAAACAGAAGAACCAGGAATGCAAGTTATCCTGCTGTTTAATAGTTTGTCTTTTACATTATTCTCAAAGTCAACTGCTGAACGTTCTCTATAACTGAAAATATAACTTTATATTTATTTTAGGTTACGTTATTAAACTTTTAAAAAACATAACCTTAACCACAAAGGAGCAAGTTAAAACACTGACAGTGATACGTTTGGCAGAAAGGTGAATGGGCAAGCACAAGCAATGTTTACATCTGTACGAGCATTTCTTGCGTGGAGTGAGGATGGTTGAGACTTGAAGGCTAGAACAGAGCCCAAACTAATGAATAACCTCATAATGTGAAATAAAATTCAAGGTGGAGAGCTGCCAAAGGATGACTGGGATGTATATGTAGAAGTGAATGAAAAATTCAAAGATTCAAAGCGATCTATACAGAAAAATCAAGGAAGATTCCAGAAGGGAAAGCAAGAAACAAATATCAACGATTAGATGAAACTACATTAACAAAAGAGGAAGCGAGAAGACACCTAAGGAAATTAGATACAGTAAATATAATGACAAAAGATAGGATATTATCTTAATCAATGTAAGAAAAACCAAAGGAATTGTGTGACCCCTTTGCAAGAATGAACGTCGATAGAAACAGGGAGACTGAGCAATAGCTGGAACCCTGCAAATATTATCCAATATACAAGGAGGTAAATATACAAGAAGCACTGCTAACTGGCTAAGTTGCTAAACAAGTTCATAAACGTAGATACATAAACAGTCGGCACATAAACAAGTCAACAGAAATGGGAGATATAGAAGGCAGCGAATGTAGTCCATATATTTGAGATAGAAGACAGACAGGAAGCATTAAACTACAGACAAATTTCATCGACACACACCATGCAAGGTAATGGAGAAGACAATCAGAGGAAAAGTGGAAGAGTACCTAGAGAGAAGTGCTTCCATGAACAATAACAAACACAGGTTCAGAGATGACAAAGTTTGTTTTACAAGGACGTCGAAGTTGTACAACAAAATAACAGATGTGAGGTAGAGGGTTGCAAGAAGACATCTGCTACTGAGCCTCACAATAGCCTGGAACAGAAACTTAAGATGCAGGTAGGAATAACATGGAATGTACTCCAGCGGATCAAAGATTACTTTAGGGGAAGGTAGCAAAGATTGTCAGGAAAGTGATGTCAGAATGGGGAAGAGTAACAAACGGAGTTCCTCGAGGATTGGTATTAGGACCAGCACTGTTTCTGATTTCTGTGAATGACATACCAGATGGGACTGAATCAGATGTACCCCCTGTTTGTTGTTGATGTAACACTAATGAGAATAAAAACAGATGAGGACAGGGAAAGGCTACAAACGGATCTGGACAAACTGCAAGACTGGTCAGAGAAGTGGCTACTTGATTTCAATTCCAGCAAATGTAAAGCTATAAAGATTGAGGAAGGGGCAAGAAGACCTGTCACAAGAGTACAGATTCGAGGATATATGCTGCAAACCTCACTAAAAGAGAAAAACCTACGGGTGAGCAGGCAACGTTTGTCTAGCAAATCTTAGTCTTAAGGAACCTCAACAAAAAGTCATTCAAGGCCCTTTATACACCATCTTGGAGTATGCAACAACGGCACGGAACCTACAACTGAAAAAGCATGTTAAGAAACATGAGGCTTGGTTAGGCGCAGAGGGAAATGAGCTAGGAGGAGAGGTTAATGTAACTGAATCTAACGACATTGTTGGGCAGAAGAACCAGGGGAGACATAAAAACATACAAAATACTCACAGGTAAACAGAGGATAGACAGAGACTGGCTGTTTGAGGCGAAAAACAGCTACTTGGGGGAACAGTTGGAAGTTAAAGACAAAGTTGAGCCACACAGATGTCAGGAAGTGCTTTTGTCTCAGGTTGGTCAGGAAGAAGAACGACCTCAAAGAAGTGGGGAAGACAAGGTTTTACTGTAGTTACGATAGGGACAACGAGGCTAGGAAAGAATCTGTTTAGCGAGTAGGTGTTAAGCGGGACCAGAAGCTAAAACCCAACTCTTGCAACCATGTATAGCAGAATTGAAATAGGTGAAGCACACACAAGAAAAAAAATGACTGGAAGAGAGACTGAAGTGTGTACCAAACACTGGATACGTTAACAAAAAAACAGTATGATTAATCTATTAAAGAGGACCAGGCACCACGAGCACAGCTCTCTCGTGTCTACACCCACCCACACGGGCATGCGCACGCTCGCTCGCGCGCACACACACACACACACACACACACACACACACAACACACACACACACACGCATGGCACGCACAAACAAGCTTCTTGAGTTCAACCCAATCAAGTGAGAACTCATGCGTTTTATAAAAAGAGACGGCAGATCGAGTAGTGGGATATATATATATATAATAATATATATATATATATATATATATATATATATATATATATATATATATATATATATATATATATATTATATTACATCGGCCGATTCCCACCAAGGCAGGGTGGCCCGAAAAGAAAAACTTTCATCATCATTCACTCCATCACTGTCTTGCCAGAGGTGTGCTTTACACTACAGTTATAAAACTGCAACATTAACACTCCTCCTTCAGAGTGCCGGCACTGTACTTCCCATCTCCAGAACTCAAGTCCGGCCTGCCGGTTTCCCTGAATCCCTTCATAAATGTTACTTTGCTCACACTCCAACAGCACGTCAAGTATTAAAAACCATATGCCTCCATTCACTCCTATCAAATACGCTCACACATGCTTGCTGGAAGTCCAAGCCCTCGCACACAAAACTTCCTTTACCCCCTCCCTCCAACCTTTCCTAGGCCGACCCCTACCCCGCCTTCCCTCCACTACAGATTTATACACTCTCGAAGTCACTCTGTCTCGTTCCATTCTCTCTACATGTCCAAACCACCTCAACAACCCCTCCTCAGCTCTCTGGACAATCGTTTTGGTAATCCCGCTCTCCTCCTAATTTCCAAACTCCGAATTCTCTGCATTATATTCACACCACACATTGACCTCAGACATGACATCTCCACTGCCTCCAGCCTTCTCCTCGTTGCAACATTCATCACCCATGCTTCACACCCATATAAGAGCGTTGGTATAACTATACTCTCATACATTCCCTCTTTACTTCCATGGACAAGGTTCTTTGTCTCCACAGACTCCGAAGTGCTCCACTCACCCTTTTCCCCTCATCAATTCTATGATTCACCTCATCCTTCATAGACCCATCCGCCGACATGTCCACTCCCAAATATCTTAATACATTCACCTCCTCCATACTCTCTCCCTCCAATCTGATATCCAATCTTTCGTCACCTATTCTTTTGTTATCCTCATCACCTTACTCTTTCCTATATTCACTTTCAATTTTCTTCTTTTACACACCCTACCAAATTCATCCACCAACCTCTGCAACTTCTCTTCAGAATCTCCCAAAAGCACAGTGTCATCAGCAAAAGCAACTGTGACAACTCCCACTTTGTATTTGCTTCTTTATCTTTTAGCCCAACACCTCTTGCCAAGACCCTCGCATTCACTTCTCTTACAACCTCATCTATAAATATATTGAACAACCACGGTGACATCACACATCCTTGTCTAAGGCCCACTTTTACTGGGAAATAGTCCCCTTCCCTCCTACACACTCTAACCTGAGCCTCACTATCCTCATAAAAACTCTTCACTGCTTTCAGTAACCTTCCTCCTATTCCATACACCTGCAACATCTGCCACATTGCCCCCTATCTACCCTATCATACGCCTTTTCCAAATCCATAAATGCCACAAAAACATCTTTACCCTTATCCAAATACTGTTCACCTATATGTTTCACTGTAAACACTTGGTCTACACACCCCTACCTTTCCTAAAGCCCCTTGTTCATCTGCTATCCTGCTTTCTGTTTACTCTTAATTCTTTCAATAATAACTCTACCATACACTTTACCAGGTACACTCAACAGACTTATTCCCCTATATTTTTGCACTCTCTTTTGTCCCCTTTGCCTTTATACAAAGGAACAATACACGCTTCTGCCAATCCCTAGGTACCTTACCCTCTTCCATACATTTATTAAATAATAGCACCAACCACTCCAAAACTATATCCCCACCTGCTTTTAACATTTCTATCTTTATCCCATCAATCCCAGCTGCCTTACCCCTTTCATTCTACCCACTGCCTCACGAACTTCCCTACACTCACAACTGGCTCTTCCACACTCCTACAAGATGTTATTCCTCCTTGCCCTACACACGAAATCACAGCTTCCCTGTCTTCATCAACATTTAACAACTCCTCAAAATATTCTCTCCATCTTCCCGATACCTCTAACTCTCCATTTAATAACTCTCCTCTCCTATTTTTAACTGTCAAATCCATTTGTTCTCTAGGCTTCCTCAACTTATTAATCTCATTCCAAAACTTTTCTTATTTTCAACAAAATTTGCTGATAACATCTCACCCACTTCTCATCTGCTCTCTTTTTACATTGCTTCACCACTCTTTTAACCTCTCTTTTTCTCTCCATATACTCTTCCCTCCTTGCATCACTTCTACTTTGTAAAAACCTCTCATATGCTAACTTTTCTCCCTTACTACTCTCTTTACATCATCATTCCACCAATCACTCCTCTTCCCTCCCGCACCCACTCGCCTGTAACCACAAACTTCTGCTGAACACTAACATACATTTTCAACCCCATTGCCTACACTCTCACTAGCCCATCTATCATCCAATAGTTGTTTATATCTTACCCTAACTGCCTCCTCTTTTAGTTTATAAACCTTCACCTCTCTCTTACTTACTGATTCTATTTTCCTTGTATCCCATCTACCTTTTACTCCCACTGTAGCTATAACTAAAAAGTGATCTGATATATCTGTGGCCCCTCTATAAACATGTACATCCTGAAGTCTACTCAACAGTCTTTTATCTACCAATACATAGTCCAACAAACTACTATCATTACGCCCTACATCATATCTTTATACTTATTTATCCTCTTTTTCTTAAAATATGTATTACCTATAACTAAACCCTTTCTATACAAAGTTCAATCAAAGGGCTCCCATTATCATTTACACCTGGCACCCCAAACTTACCTACTACACCCTCTCTGCATGTTTCTCCCACTTTAGCATTTAGGTCCCCTACCACAATTACTCTCTCATTTGGTTCAAAAGTTCCTATACATTCGCTTAACATCTCCCAAAATCTCTCTCTCCTCTACACTCCTCTCTTCTCCAGGTGCATACACGCTTATTATGACCCACTTTTCGCATCCGACCCTTATTTTAATCCACATAATCCTTGAATTTACACATTCATATTCCCTCTTTTCCTTCCATAACTGATCCTTCAACATTATTGCTACCCCTTCCTTAGCTCTAACACTCTCAGATACTCCTGACTTAATCCCATTTATTTCTCACCACTGAAACTCGCCTACCCCCTTCAGCTTTGTTTCGCTTAGGGCCAGGACATCCAACTTTTTATATATATATATATATATATATATATATATATATATATATATATATATATCAGCTTCGTGTAACTGTGAGTATACTTATACCAGTTTCGTGTAACTGTGGGTATATTTATACCAGGTTCTACACACAATGGAGTAATTTTTAAAAAAAATGACACAGGTGGTGACTAACACAGGTGGTGACCGAGGCAGTTGGAAACGCAACCAATAAGATGTAATTACCAGTGAATAGTTTCGAGGGCTGTTTATCTACTTAGGCCGACCTGAGACCACAGTTCCCTGTACACTGACTGATCAACCACGCTGCTGCTGCTTGCGGCACGCAGTCCCACATAGCCATCACAACCTGGCTGATCAAGCACTTGAAACAGGCAGTACTCCAGTTCCCTCTACAAAATTTGAACCCATGTTCTAACAACATTTCTGATGTGTGTTGGTTGAAGGTTGAAGCACTATAGTGCACGAATGATGATATAATGTTCTCTTACTGTGCTTATATCATCCTTGTTTTTTTACCGAATGTACTCGACAAATCCTGCCGTGGCCCTCATTCCAGTACTTACGGCAGTGTGCAGGGGGGTTACCTGTATCTACTCCGCTGCACACAGTAAATGACAATGAAGAATGTTGATGCTCTATATAGGACATTAACATTTCCATCCATCTCTGTCAAGGTTGGAATAATTACCCACTTTTTTGAAGAAAAAAAAATCCATCTAGGTACTATACTCTCAGACTCTATTACCCAACAGTCACCAGTAACTACGCCTTCTTCATTCCACTCTCCTACTTACACCACTGGCGGCATTCTCAATACCCTACTCAAGTCTCCCAGCTCAGGTTGACTGATTTCAACACTTCGTATGTGACCCATCCAGAGTGATTGAATTTGACAGGAAAAACATAGCTAGCCTTAATTCCCACTGTTTAATTATCATATAGAATAGCGTAGCAGCAAACTAGTGATATAAGCAACTTTGCTTATATCACCCCCTCTCCTCTTCCAACCCTTTTCATTGCCCTCTTCCCTCCACTTCCTCATCTGCGGTCTCCCCTCCCCACCACACATCACATCGTGAGCCCTCATGATGCTGGCTGGGTCCTGGGAGGGTTTAGCAGGCTCGGGCAGGCAACTGTTATCGAAAGATTGTGGTAAGGGTGGGTAATGTTGGTGAGTGTGGGTAATGTTGGTGAGTGTGGGTAATGCTGGTGAGTGTGGGTAATGTTGGCGAGGATAGGTAATGTTGGTAATGGTGGGTAATGTGAGTGAGTATGGGTAATACTGGTGAGTGTGGGTAATGCTGGTGAGTGTGGGTAATGCTGGTGAGTGTGGGTAATGCTGGTGAGTGTGGGTAATGTTGGTGAGTGTGGGTAATGTTGGTGAGGATGGGTAATGTTGGTAATGGTGGGTAATGTGAGTGAGTGTGGGTAATACTGGTGAGTGTGGGTAATGTTGGCGAGAATGGGTAATGTTGGTAATGGTGGTAATGTGGGTGAGGGTGGGTAATGTGGGTGAGGGTGGGTAATGTGGGTGAGGGTGGGTAATGTGGGTGAGGGTGGGTAATGTGGGTGAGGGTGGGTAATGTGGGTCGGGCCAGACGTGACTATAAAATGCACCTCGAGACGCCTATAAAGATGGTGGGTTATACGTAGCCATGATGAATACGTAAATATCAATCTGGCACTGCCAGCACCGCCCCGAGTCCTGCCCTGGCCTGCATGGGCATGGACAGGGCAGGGCAGGGCAGGGCAGGGAGGGGAGATATGACAAGAGACAAGTAGAAAATAGGGGAGAGTGGAGGAGAGAGAAAAATGGGAAAACGGGAACGGGGGAGGAGGGGGAGGGGAAGAAGATGAGATGTGGGGGAAATGGTAGGAAGAGGAAATTATAAGTATCACATGTTACACTTTCAGAGCAAAGACAACAAGGTTGCTTCACCATTATGAAATAAAAACTCACTCGCTTACATACTAACCTCACAATGAGTTCAAGAGCGAGACTCGAAACGATGCCGACATTACCGGTCTTTACAACGTAACATGAAGAAGCCATTGATACTATGCCCATGCAGTCTGCTCCATGCTCAGACTCATAGAACCCCATATCCATCAAGAACTGCAAAAAGCCACAATCTCGTGCCTTAATTATGGAGAAGAAGCCTGGGAAAAAAGTCACCCACAACCATTATACAGCCCCACTCCACAAAGGTGGCGGTAAAGCAACTACAAAACATTATAAACCAACAAAGCTAACATCAAACATCATTAAAACCTTTGATAGGTTTCTAAGCAGCAAGACTCTGCCATACATGTGGAATCAAACAAATGCTCAGCCCAGGGCAACATGGGCTTTAATTAAGCCGGTCTCTTCCACCTTTCGTAACAGACGGATCATTATGACATGGTCTTGGATGGACTTCACCAGCATCAAGGTTCCTTGCACCTGTGAGTGAGTCCGCCGTACAACACACTGGATACAGCAGCCTTCGTCTTCGCCTCCGGCAGTTCATTACCGTGCAGTAACGTGGCCAGACACCCACAAGTACTGTAATCCACGTCCCTGTGTCGCGCCTCGAGACCCTCAGCCACTCCTATATCTTGTGCTGCAGGGAGGGGAAGAGGAGGAAGAAGAGGGAGGGGGAAGTAGATGGGAGAGTGAGGGGAGTTAAAACTATAAGGCGAGAGCGAGAGAGAGAGAGAGAGAGAGAGAGAGCGCAGAAGCGCCCGGCTGCCTGCTTATATCGGTTTCTTATCACTCACGTGGTTACCACACGCTGCGTTCCCACGCTGTGTGAAGTGTAAGCAGATGCATGAGATATACCTGGGGCAAAGCCGCTCCTCGGCCGGGGGAGAGGGTGGGGGAGAGGCACGAGGTAGGGAAGGTGGGGCGGGGGTTCAGGTGGAGGTAGGGAGATGATGGGGGTGCATGGGGAGGGGGAGAGGGTAGGCAGGATGAGGGGGAGAGGATGACCGGGAGAGCTTTAGAAAGCAAAGGAGGGGAAGAGGGAGGGCTTAAGGAAGGCGGGGGGAGAGGAGGGGGTGAGGGGAGGAACACAGAAAGGAGGGGATTAGCAAGAAAGGGGGGAGAGAGGGAAAGAAAGGAGAAATAAGTAAAGGGAGAAGAGATTAGGAAGGAAAGGAGGAAGGAAGGGAAAGGAGGAAAATGAGGAAGGGTGAAGAGGAAGTGGGAATGTCAAAAATGAGGGAGCAGGAGAAGACGGGAGGAAAGAGAAAACAGAAGATAAGAAGAGATGGAGCAACAGAACACAGGAGGAGGAAATAGGAGGTGGGAAGTGAAAAATGTAGTGAGAAGAAAAAAAATGTAGGGTGGGAAGGAAAAATGTAGGAGGACAATGGGAAGAGAAGGAAAGAAGATTAGAGAACACCTTGTTAAGCAGGGAAAAGGACTACACGAAGAAAATGAACATATTGAGAAGATGGATGTAAGGTGGACGAGGGAGACCAGCAATGTGGAGACCTGTTGAAGTGTTGAGGAAATGTGCGAGAATGACGAGAAGAAGAGAAACCAGGTGGGAAAAGGAGATGAGGAGAGTGGAAAGAGGACAGAAGATGAGGAGAGCGGAAAGAGGACAGAAGATGAGGAGAGCGGAAAGAGGAAAGACGAGGAGAGAGACAAAGGTATAGGAAAGAGAGGAATCGGAGAGGCAAAAGGATGTGAGAAAGGGAAGAGGGGGAGAGACGGAGAGGAGAGAGTTAAGAGAGGAGAGAAGGAACAGGAAACACTGAAGAAGAGTGAAGATGAGAGATGGAAGAGAAGGAAGTGAGGAAGGAGAGAAGGAAGTGAGGAAGGAGAGAAGGAAGAGGGAGACGAGAGGAAGAGGAAAGGGGGTGTTAAGGAGGTAGGGTTTTAGGACAGTATTGTTGTAGAAGTGATTACGAGGGCTAAGCAGGGGCTGGCAGTGGATGCTGTGGCGCCACTGAGTGTATCAGTGGCTGCTGAGTGACGATCTTCAGATGTGTCGTCAGGTTTCGCAAAATCTAACACCTTCAGCCAGTCTCGCACTGGTACACTAGTCATAGTTACTGGAGTAGTAATGAACAATTTACTTTTCATGTTCAGAGAGCCAGTTGTTGTATTTCTTAATTTGCAAATACTCGTCTTGGAAATAATCGATTTTTTTTTTTTGAGGAGACATGATTAAATACCCCGATCTCATTAATCAGCTGAGTGTTGTTGACCTGAAACGATAACGAAATATATGCAGGTTGCAGGATGCTCTACTAGGCTTTTTTCCTGCTTACGGAAGCATTTTGGTAATGCAATCAACATTCATCACGAATTTTTCCAAGGACATCTATCCGAAAAGTTCAAGTACATTTCGTTTTATCAAAGATATTTGAATTCAGGATTCCAAGGACGTGTGGCTACGCTCCAAACATATTGCCAGAACGAAGGTAGAAGTTTTTAGAAATAAACCGGACAACTATCTCTTACAAGTGCCTTATCAGCCGGATTGTGATGGCTATGTGGGTCTGCGTGGCGCTAGCACTTGTAGTCCGGTAGATGTGTGAATGATCGTGTACTCTGTGATAAAAGAATGAAGTGGGTGGATGTATTTTACTGACTACACACTATTGTTACTAACAAACTAGGTTAGGAGAGGCACTAACAACACTAACACACTCCATTAACATACCCAGCTATCACCTACACTATCTACATAAAGTGAAATTCCATAACATACATTAAAAAGAGAGAGAGAGAGAGAAAGAGAGAGAGGAGGAAAAGTTGGGGCGTGGCAGTGTATCATGGACAAGATTGTCTTTAATTTTTTTCTTCCCACACACCTATCCTCTTTTCTAATTAATTTCCACAGTATCCCTTCTATCTTCCCTCTCTCATACATCTAGCTTCCCAAATCCACAGTTTCTCCTCCAACCATCTACCCTACCTCTATCTTCTCTACCTTCATCCATCTACTCTACTTCCATCCAACTATTCTACGTCCAATCACCTATTCTACCTTCTCCAACTATCTTGTCTCCACATATCTAACCCTACCTACATTCATCTATCCTACCTCACTCCATCTACTTTATCTTCATCCATCTACTCTACTTCCATCATCTACCCTACCCCCTCCCTCTATCCTACCTCTTTTACATATACTACCTCAATGTTCCATCCTACTCCTCCCTCCATTTACCCTACCCTCATCCCTCTATCCTACCTCCTTTACATATCCTACCTCCTTTCTTAATCCATTCTACACTTCCATTTACTTATCCTACCCACCCCTCCGTTAACCTATCCTACCTACGCCATCTATCCTACTTATTCCTACCATCTTCTATATCCACTACTCTCCTGCCTCGCCTCACCTTCCCCCTCCCCAAGCTTACAAAATTAACGTTTGCTTCCAAATAAGCTTTTAAAACTTGAGCCGCTCTCCAAGTTCTTATCTGAAATTACCAAAGCTTAATGCCTGATAATGGGACTCTCCTTTGACTTATTTGCCAAAGTTTGCAAAGTTTTGAAACTTGTGAAAAGAACTCGGCTTCCCAACAATGTGGAAAATCTTCGGCAATTTTTTAAATAATTGTTGTTGTTGTTGGTCTTGCTGCTGCTGCTGCTACTGTTGTTGTTGCTGTTGTTGTTGTTGCTGCTGCTGCTGCTGCTGTAGCTGTTAGTGCTTCGGCTGCTGTCAGTGCTTCTGTTGCTATTGGTCTTGCTGTCGCCGTTACTGCTGTTGGTTTTCCTGTTGTGCTAGTGATGTTTGCCTCGCTGAAGCTGCTGTTGTTTATGCTACTGTTGCTGCTGCCGTTGTTGGTAGTGGTGCTACTGCTGTTGATGTCTGTGTTGCTGCTGTTAATGCTGCACTGCCATTGGGGGAGAGAAAGAGAAGTAGGAGGGAAAAATAAAAGGGAGTGAGGACTTAGGAGGAAATTGGAATGAAGAGGAAGGGAAAGGATATAGAAGGGAAGAGGAAGGGGGAGTGAGAGGGAAGCCAGTGTTCTATATAGCGACTGGTGAACAAACACTATTAAAACATCTCTACAAAACCTGCGATGAACTTAAAACATAAAACAACATAACACAGTTGTTTAAGCAATTTATTTTTTGTGTAGACTCAAAATAGAAGGAGAGCTACACCTGCGAATCACCTGGCGCACAACTAGACCAAGTGCTACACATGGCAAGCGTTTGTAACAAGAGAATTTTGGTTGGAGAACATTTCAATGGGTGATGTACATCTCCCCAGCACACTCTACGAAGATGTTACTATGCAAAATACAATTACTAAACTGTTTACATTTAGCAGACGAAATAGGTAGAGAAAGAGTGAAGCTAAGCCTATAATGTCTCAGTGTGTATATAGGTGATAACATTCCAGGTGTTGACCAACTGTACTCGTGTATTAAATGCGAGTGTATATATAGGTGACAATATTCTACGTGTCGACAAAATGTATCTCGGGTAGTGAGTGTGAGAGTGAATATAGATGACAACATCCCAGGTGTCGACACAAGGATGACTGGGTAGTGTCAGGATGTTAAATGAACTAGATGAGTAAGTGATGTTATAAAACAAAGATGCAGTGACTCACCATTTACAGCTCACTGTAAAATTTGCAATGAAAGCAGTGTTTCTCTTGGTGTTCTCACAAACCAGTGTGTTGTTAATGTCTGAACACCTTGTTCAGACCATGTTAACGTCTGAACACCTTGTTCAGACCATGTTAACGTCTGAACACCTTGTTCAGACCATGTTAACGTCTGAACACCTTGTTCAGACCATGTTAACGTCTGAACACCTTGTTCAGACCATGTTAACGTCTGAACACCTTGTTCAGACCATGTTAACGTCTGAACACCTTGTTCAGCAACCCCCAGCACACTACCCACCCTAGCCTCCAGGTCGTCGTCCTGGACAAACAATACACTGGTCGCTCCTATCATGTTTTTTTTACTGATTTTTTTTTCTGGTAGAATTAAAGACTTATAATATTGTTTTCTAAATACTGTATAATTAATAATACTACGCAATTCAGCATACTGACTAACAAAATAATTATTTTTAATCAACAGTGTTTTATTTAAAACTTCATATTCAGAATTAATAAAATAATAAATTACGTTTATTAATCCTCAGTATTCCCTTAATAATTAATGGAAAATCTATTAAAAAAGTGCAGTAGGACTGAAGCCCATTGCTCAAAATAAACCACGAACATAAAAGTCGTGTAAGTCTATTGCAGTGTGAAAATTTCTTTAGTTTAAAATGACTAAGCTGACGATTATTTTACAAAAGATTATCGTATTAAACTATTAAACAAAACGGGTTATACTGGGCACATCAGAGCTTGACAAGTCCAAATTGAAAACCTTCAAATTGAAAATCGCCGAAATTAAAACTGTCAATATGAAAAACTGCTGAAGTGAAAATGAATTGAAAACTGGAGACTCGAAAACTGTCGAACTGAAATCGAGTTTAAATGACTGCTATTTTCAGCGGGGGGGGGAGGAGGGTAAGGGCGGGGGTGAGAGCAGAGGGCCACCCAGACGCTGTCTAATATATATCAGACTTTATGAGGACAATGACTGCACTGTCGGGAAGTTAAAAAGAAAATATGCTAACGATATGAAATTGAATGTCACTGAACAGAGAGTGATATGTGTTGTCAATGAGGAGAGCATCGTTGAAAGAGGCCGTTCTCCATGTACAAGAGGAGTCCTTCACACTGTGTGTGTTAGTTACCATTTTGTCCTAGGCACATGTCGATTAGACACTAGGCCTGTTGTATATGCGAGTGTGTGTGTGTGTACTCACCTTTTCGTAGTAGGCAGCAGGGGTCGATTCATAGCTCCTGGCCCCACCTCTTCAATGATCGCTACTGGGTCCTCTTTCTCCCTGCTCCACGAGTTTTATCATACCTCGTCTTAAAACTATGAATGGTTCCTGCCTCCACTACGTCAATTGCCAGATTATTCCACTTCCTGATAACTCTATGACTAAAGAAATACTTCCTAACATCGTGTGTGTGTGTGTGTGTGTATGTGGGGTGTATGTGGGGTGTATGTGTGGTGTGTGTGTGGTGTGTGTTAGTTACCATTTTGTCTTAGGCACATGTCGATTTGACACTAGTCCTGTGGTATATGCGTGCATGTGTGTGTGTGTGTGTGTGTGTGTGTGTGTGTGCTGTGTGTGTGTGTACTCACCTAATTGTGGTTGCAGGGGTCGAGACTCAGCTCCTGGCCCCGCCTCTTCGCTGTCTGCTACTGGGTCTCTGCTCTCCCTGCTCCATGAGCTTTATCATACCTTGTCTTAAAACTATGTATGGTTCCTGCCTCCACTATATCTTTCTATAGTCCATTCCACTTCCTGACTACTCTGTGGCTGAAGAAATGTTTCCTGTATGTGTGTGTGTGTGTGAGATAACTGTTACTCTCACTGACCTTCACATCACTGCTACAGTGACCAGAGGAACTACAAAGTAGTGGCCAACACTCACGTGTATCAGATGACCACAACTGTGTTAGTCTTCGGGAGAAATTTGATGAAATACTGAGCAATTTTTGTGAGATGAACTGCGGACGCAGCTGGAGGAATCCATTCCCCTATCCTCATAGCCTTCAATCTCCCTTCCCTCGCCTCCTAGCCTCCACCTGCACTCTTGCACGACCCGGTTATAAGATAGTTCCACTCTTGCACGACCCGGTTATAAGGGAAGTCCGCTCTTGTGCGACCGGCAATAAGTCAGGTTCACTCTTATGTGACCCGGCAATAAGACAGGTCCACTCTTATGTGACCCGGCGATAAGACACCTCTACTCTTGCGCGACCCGGCAATAAGAGAGACAGTAAACACAGCCAAGAGTGGTTCTCTTGAGCGTTTTGTGTGCTCGCTCGCCTTCCTCAGCCACCGACGTCCACAGCAACACTAAAGAAGACAACCAAGAAATATATTGATGAAAACTGCAGTAAGACACATAAGACAGTGGTGGTGAAGGAAGACGAAAAGGAACGAAATCACAATGTGGGGTAAAGAGGGAAATGTAGCGAGATGAAGTGAAAAAGAAGCAAGGGAATGGATCGAGGGGGGATGAAGCAAGAGAGGGGTAAAACAAGGAGAGAAATAGTGATATTATGGAACAAGGAGAGAAAGTGATATTATGAAACAAGGAGAGAAGCAGTGATGTGATGTAATAAGAAGAGAAGCAGTGATATGATGTAATAAGAAGAGAAGCAGTGATATGATGTAATAAGAAGAGAAGCAGTGATATGATGGAGCAAGGAGAGAAATAGTGATATGATGGAGCAAGGAGAGAAATAGTGATATGATGGAGCAAGGAGAAAAGCAGTGATGTGCTAGAGCAGAAAAAAAAAGCAGTTGAAACAATGACTGATGTCACACTCCCAGCAGGATATCAAGTAATGGAGAAAGCAGGGGAGCAGGAGGAGTTGCACTGCTAATCAGCAACATACTGGTAAAGTTTTCAAGAGGTTAGAGAAACAATGGAAATTAGTCAAATAACTACGTGTTGGGCACAATCATGATTGGGAAACCCAAAGTAGTAGTAGCAGTGATCTACAACCCCTACACATACACACACACAAATTAAAAAGAATTCACACAAACATCCCAATAATAAATGAATTCATTTATATTAAGTTGAAGAATATCATTCATATAATATAGACAAAAAATTATATCCCTAAAATACAGTATTGCTATAAAAGCTCAACTAAATCATTGCAAAGTCTGTGCCCAGTTATCAAAGACCGTAGAGCAAGACAAAATATGTACCATCATCATAACGAAGCCATAAGATGCATAAATAAAAGCAGAAATCTCGGCAAGCACGTGACCATCAGTGAGATGACCTTGACGTATCCTTAACTGACAAGAGAATCGTCTCATACTGACGAATCCTGCTCAGCCAAACATGGTACAACTTGTTCATCTTCAGGACTAATCGGACTCACCACTTCTTAAGGATATATATTGACTAATGTGTCCTAGAAAGTAACTGAAGAAAAAGACTGCAAGAGTACGCATGATAAAGCCACCTTCGCTTCAGCATCCCCTTGTTTATTACTTGCGACCTCAACATGGCCCGAACACAAGCACAATTCTACGTCATTAATCTGGGTGTGGAAACTTATCAGCTACTTTCGACACTTGTCCCACAAAATATGTTTGAGCATACTGGATACAGAGAGGAAGAATGTGTTTAGGAGATGTAAAAATGTGTAAGGGAAGCATAATGTGAGAGTCACCAGAGCGCGCAGATAACAATAGACGCATGGAAGAAGGAGGCATACCTGGAGTATACCTGTAGGGTAGTGGAGAAGCAGGGAAGAAAGGGCAAGGGATACACAATGAAGGAAAATTAACAAGGAGTACAAAAGTAGATAGATAGAGACCTGGAGTATACCTGGAGAGGGTTTCGGGGGTCAACGCCCCCGCGGCTCGGTCTGAGACCAGGACTCGTGGTGGATCAGGGTCTGATCAACCAGGCTGCTACTGCCAACTGATAATGAATTAGACGTAGCGAGCAAGGTAAAAGGTAAAGAAAAGACGAATTTATGGTCTATAAAAACCATATTATTTCCCGAAAAATGGCACAATAGTTTTACTCAGGAGGCTGCAGCACTCTCGCCGAGGCCAATACAAAACAGTTCACTTGCTGTCCTACACTTCCCTTGGATCACATTGCTAGCATGCAAAAGCGGGCGAGGGGATTTTCAATGGCATAATGAAAAGCGTGCATGGAGATTTAATAGAAAAGTAGGATGTAGAGCTTACACTTAACACTTCCTGATGTTGCTGTTGCTGTGTTTCTGGCGCTTCTGCTGTTGCTGCTACTGCTGCTGCTGTTACTACTTTTGTTGCCTCTGCTTTTGTTGCTACTGCTGCTTCTCCTTTTGCTGTTGCCGTTTCTGCGGCTTCTGATGCTACTGCTACTCTTACCATTACTACTATACCGGTATTAATGTGTTTAACTCTCCCGAGATGCAAATTTCTAGAGTAGTTTCAGCCTGGTAGTCAAGAGTCCACCAGCGGGACCGAACCAGCACCAGGAACACCACCATAAAAACTATTACCAGCGATGTACATCCCAAGCCAACTAGATTCCGAGATCCAACACAACCGGGCTATGGTACCTACAGAAGACCTCCCTGTAGGTACCATATTCATATATCACAAGTGATGGTACACAATCATTGTGATATGACTAAGATACAGGTATAGTGTGGAACACGGGAAAATCTCCTGCACCTCTTTTGCTAAACAAGTGTTTAGCGTGACCTGTGATACTCACGTGAACTGCCTGAGGCCAGCACCAACAGTGTGATTGATCAGTTAACCTGGTCTGGGATCGAGTCGCGGAGGCAATGCCCCCTGAACTATCTACAGGTAATATATCGGATACAAGTGGCGTACTGTTGACAATAAAGAAAAAAAAATTGCAAAATAAGCGTTTATTGGGGAAAATGTTTCGCTCAGTGTAATGCTTTGCCACGTCGTAACTTTATAAAGCTTTAAACAGGGCGAAACCTCGTCATCCCGATATAAGCTTGTTCTACAACGTTTCCTCCTTCAGAGTCAATTCAGTATACAGAGTAAGAGTTATGGCAGGTAGAGCGTCTGGTCAGTGGTGGGCAGACAGACACTACCTTAGCAGGTAAATCATTATCACTAAGCCCCGTCCAAGACTTGACTTTATCAGTACATTAGAAAAGTCCAGTTCTGAACGAAACGTCACTATCAAAGTTTCCCCCAGCAAACAGTGTCTTTCTCACTACCTGTCGTCTCCTTTGTAGCTTGTTAGTTCATTACCTTTGTAACTTGCTCAGCTATCATAACTTTGGGGTCCAGTCCCTGGACCCATTATGTACCTCTGTAATCTTTTGACTACCACCCACAGGATGGGTATGGGGTGCATAATAAAGATATCAAACTAACTGTCGTCTCATCCTATTGTTTATGTCGTCTGGCCGAGATTCATGTCCAACTAGTTTAAGTGGAAATAGAAAACAGAAAACAGAACAGCGAGAGAATATAACAGGAAGAAAGAGCAAATGAGTTCTAGCGAGGAAGAATGAGCAAGGTGATAGAGAGCGAGCAGAAGAGAGCAAGGCTCAGAGAAACCGAGAGGAAAAAAACAAGACGAAGAAAATGTGGGGAGAGAGGAAAGAAAAAAGATGTGTATAATATATATATATATATATATATATATATATTATATATATATATATATATATATATATATAATATATATAGAGAGAGAGAGAGAGAGAGAGAGAGAGAGAGAGAGAGAGAGAGAGAGAGAGAGAGAGAAAGAGAGAGAGAGAGAGAGAGAGAGAGAGAGAGAGAGAGAGAGAGAGAGAGAGAAGGAAGAGAGGTAGAGAAGCAGTGACAGCTAAGAGGAGGCTGGAGAGAGTAAAGAGAAAGACTACAGGGAAAGAGAGGGTAAGAAAGAGACATCATAGGAAGAGAGAGGGAGACGCAGGGAGGAGAGAGAGAGAGCGCAGACACATAATGGAATTTCTCATATCTGGAATAGAGCCTTAAACAAGACTTTTATGAGTGGCAACTGGCAAGGATCTGGTGGAGACTTAACAAAGCGCCTGGCCGACTTTCAATTACCTTCCTCGACCACTTGCGAGCCGGCATCCACTTTAATAAAACTCTCCGCCACAGTCCAGACTCACAAATTAAATCCAAAATCAATTATACGTGGAAGGGAACAGAAGGAATTGTACCCGAGAGGGAGTGAGGGAAAGAGAGCTAGAGAGGGAGAGAGAGAAAGAGAGAGAAAGAGAGTCTTACAATCGTGGATGCTCCAGAATTTGGCCAGGTTTCAAGAGGCACTTTTGATATTTCTTCAGAGAGATTAAAGAACACATTTACAAATACCGTCAACGATCCTGTTTGATTTAGTTATTTTAAACTTTGTGTTTGAAGGTATTTATTAAGACCTGATATAAGACTACATTCGCTTACCTGGAAGAAAGATTATTGTATTGTAAGTGTTCGTGCTTGGGTGCGTCAGCACTTGCAAAGAGAGAGCGAGTATGTTTCATGTCCTATTCATAATTACTTATCTGTAAGAGAAGCAGTAGAACTACGCTCGAGGTATATAATCTTCAGTGTTAAAACAAATCCTATTTTTAAGGTTACCTCTTCCATCACGTTACAATATTTCTTCGAGTTCTTTCCGCACAGCTTTCCCATTTTACAATTGTAAACTCTTGTTCTCTCCGTAGATGAAGGTCGAGAATCATCTGTACTTATTTTCTCGTATTCTTTTATGATCATTTGTGTAATTATCGTGACTTCTTTTTTTACGACCTTACAGTCGAGAGCATTTTTCAGTGTTTTCAACCTTCGTAAAATTTGCTACGATATATCGAATCTCTCATTTCATGAAGGGGAGTACTGGATTAGCCATGTGACACTACCCCCAAGAAGTACTTACGATGTTGGCATCTCTGTTTAAAAGTGTGTTGACCACCAGATGGGGCTGACCACATTATAGAGTCTACAGCAGTCAGTATAATGGAGCTGCAGTTGCCAGGACACCAGTTTAATCTCAGGTTAAAGGACACAAGTACAACTAATGTGACATTTTATTGTGGCAACGTTTCGCTCTCCAGGAGCTTTGTCAAGCAGTTATAAAGAATACATGGACACAGAGGGTATATATATGCTCAGAGTGAGGTGTAATACTAGTGGTGGTAGTAGTAATAATATTAGTTGTAGTGAAGAACATTAGTTGTAGTAGTAGTAGTAGTAATACAATATGGTAGTACAATCAACTTGCACATGTGCAAGTTGATTGTACTACCATATTGTATTACTACTTCTACTACAACTAATATTACTACTACTACTACCACCACCACCACTAGTATTACACCTCACTCTAAGCCTATATATACCCTCGGTGTCCATGTATTGTTTATAACGGCTTGACAAAGCTCCTGGAGAGCGAAACGTTGCCACAATAAAATGTCACATTAGTTGTACTTGTGTCCTTTAACCTGACATTGTCGGTAATTCTACCAACATTAATACAGTTTAATCTCGTTCAGTAGTCTGTCCCTGACAATTTGTGCCAGCGGGCTGCTGACACCAACAACCTTGTTGAACACCCAACCAATGTGAGAGACTCCTCTTTGCATAATAAAAGTTAACTACAAATTATGTTGTATGTTTTGTCATACTACAAACAGGAATCCCCATTTTTTGTATAAACAAGCTGGCTTAAGATCCTTGTATCGTGTGAGATTATACCCTCATTAATCAGCTAACGTATGGGAAGGTCATGAACCCTAATAGGTATGTGGGGGACCCCTGTATCCGGGGTGGACTTTGTTGCTGCTACGATTATGAGGGAGGAGGAATACAAGCAGAAGAGGTACACCTGTGGTAGACCAATTATGCTGCAATTTTCAGCTAGTTAATTAATCCAAAAATAATTGTGTATTGTAATACTGAAGTATTGTGGCCTCATATTTTCAAATTACTTTTATTTTATACTCGACTTTTAATACCTCCTTTAACCTGACCCTTAACCTCGTCTCCCCATTTATTTATAAAAGTTGTAGTACTGTGTTTCATATTCCGGGTTATATAGTGTGTGCTTAGCTAATCTGTATATATGCTATTCCAGTACGCTGTTTTTGGCCTGTTGGGAAAAAATAGTGACAGAAAAGAATGCAGTGAAGAAAATATGAAGAGTGGATTTCTAAGCCCGAGTACAGTGTGTGGCTAATTAATAAGTAGTGATTTACTAATAAAGACAGACCGGAAGTAGTGAGAGTCTCGACAAACCGCTTCCGACATCAAGAGGGAAGTCTGGCCTCTAGTGAGGGCAGCGAGGGTTAAAAGAGAGAAAAAAATCATCGCAACTGGTCAGAGGTATATCATTTGTGTCTAACTCCAATGACCATTTCTTGTGCCAAATTTAACGTAGGTCTAAACATTCCTTTAATCTGTCATCTTCTATTCATCTTTTATTTGTCAAGTTTGATATGGTCAGCAAACAATGACATGTATGGGTCTACCCACTCGGGTAAATGGCTTTAATACTTCGGAGAGATCGTGGATTCTAACACACACCCATGAAGGGCCTCCACCACTCACCAGTTTCATAATACTTCTGACGACTATTTCCAAGTATGATCAACCTTATCTGGGCCTAGGCCTCGGGGGCGTTGATCCCACGGAAACGTCCCTCAGGTATCCTTCAGTTATCATGGAAAATAAACCACACTCTTCAAATATTAATTAAGCCAGTTAAGGATACTTTAATCCCTGAAATAAGAGTTAATTTAAATTTTGAATACATATACAAATACACACCTCTCGGTACGTATACCCAGAGGCATACACACCTCTCGGTATGTATACCCAGATGTACACACAGCTCTCGGTATGCATACCCTTCACCTTTGCTGGTACCCCTTTCTTTTGTTCCTGCTCATGGGTGAGGCTGTTGAGGTACTGTATCTAACTCCTTTACTCAAAGCTGAAACACTCGTCGACACACACGCTCGTGCAAGAGCGAGAACACAGTCACACACACGCTCGTGCAAGAGCGAGAACACAGTCACACACGCGCACACACTGATGCGAGAACACACACACATACACACACTAACACACTCGTGCAAGCGCGATAGAACAGCCACACATACACACAAGAACACAGCCACACAAACCCACTCGTGCACGCGCGAGCACACAAGCAAACGCACGTACCCTCCCCCCCTCTCATCCCAGTCCCACCCACATTCCCCCAACACAATTTCATGACGAAACAAAGACAATTTCTTGACAATGGAACCGGCGTCTGAGTAAATTGGAATTCCAAAAACCATTTTACGGTTGATTAAAATGTAATGAACATTTTACTTGAATCTTTATATATTCTTGACTTGTTTATATAATATCACCTTAACTGGTCTCTTGTGAATATTTCTCTTCAGTTACTGTGTCTACACCAGGTGGAGACTACCGCCTGTCTACACCAGGTGGAGACTACCGCCTGTCTACACCAGGTGGAGACTACCGCCTGTCTACACCAGGTGGAGACTACCGCCTGTCTACACCAGGTGGAGACTACCGCCTGTCTACACCAGGTGGAGACTACCGCCTGTCTACACCAGGTGGAGACTACCGCCTGTCTACACCAGGTGGAGACTACCGCCTGTCTACACCAGGTGGAGACTACCGCCTGTCTACACCAAGTGAAGAGTATAGACCAAAGTAAACAACTTTGGTCTACACTAAACATCAGCAAACAAACACCAAACCAAACGAACCACAACCAAACAAGAACAATAACAGCAGTGGTGAGAGACTCCCGGGCAGTGCTACAGGAAAGTTAAGGTGTAGCTCCCGGTCTGCTTACACACACTGTCAGCAGACAGTAACTTGGTGACGACCTTCACTTTCTCTACCCTTCTGATGAGTACTGTCCTTGTACGACCTTCACTTTTTCTACCTTGGTGATGGGTACTGTCCTTGTATGATGCTCACTTTCTCTACCTTCGTGATAGATACTGTCCGTGTACAAGCCCCACTTTATCTTGGTGATGGGTACTGGACGTTTACTACCCTCACTTTCTCTACCCTCGGAAAGAGCAAGACTCACACTAACCTTACTTTCTCTTTAGTGATGGCAAAGTTTACAATACCCTCACTTCTCCTCTCACGACAGCAGCATCTAGTAATGCCCTCACCTTCCCCTCCTCTCATGACAGCAGCATCTAGTAATGCCCTCACCTTCCCTTCCTCTCATGACAGCAGCATCTAGTAATGCCCTCACCTTCCCCTCCTCTCATGACAGCAGCATCTAGCAATGCCCTCACCTTCCCTTCCTCTCATGACAGCAGCATCTAGTAATGCCCTCACCTTCCCTTCCTCTCATGACAGCAGCATCTAGTAATGCCCTCACCTTCCCCTCCTCTCATGACAGCAGCATCTAGCAATGCCCTCACCTTCCCCTCCTCTCATGACAGCAGCATCTAGTAATGTCCTCACCTTCCCCTCCTCTCATGACAGCAGCATCTAGCAATGCCCTCACCTTCCCCTCCTCTCATGACAGCAGCATCTAGTAATGCCCTCACCTTCCCTCCTCCTCTCATGACAGACAGCATCTAGTAATGCCCTCACCTTCCCCTCCTCTCATGACAGCAGCATCTAGTAATGCCCTCACCTTCCCCTCCTCTCATGACAGCAGCATCTAGTAATGCCCTCACCTTCCCCTCCTCTCATGACAGCAGCATCTAGTAATGCCCTCACCTTCTCCTCTCATGACAGCAGCATCTAGTAATGCCCTCACCTTCTCCTCTCATGACAGCAGCATCTAGTAATGCCCTCACCTTCTCCTCTCATGACAGCAGCATCTAGTAATGCCCTCACCTTCTCCTCTCATGACAGCAGCATCTAGTAATGCCCTCACCTTCTCCTCTCATGACAGCAGCATCTAGTAATGTCCCTCACCTTCTCTCATGACAGCAGCATCTAGTAATGCCCTCACCTTCTCCTCTCATGACAGCAGCATCTAGTAATGCCCTCATCTTCCCCTCCTCTCATGACAGCAGCATCTAGTAATGCCCTCACCTTCCCCTCCTCTCATGACAGCAGCATCTAGTAATGCCTTCACCTTCTCCTCTCATGACAGCAGCATCTAGTAATGCCCTCACCTTCTCCTCTCATGACAGCAGCATCTAGTAATGCCCTCACCTTCTCCTCTCATGACAGCAGCATCTAGTAATGCCCTCACCTTCTCCTCTCATGACAGCAGCATCTAGTAATGCCCTCACCTTCCCCTCCTCTCATGAGAATAACGTCCACAGTACCCTCAACAGCTGTCTCTCAGAACTTATGTGTGTTAGTTACCATTTTGTCGTAGGCACATGTCGATAAGACACTAGGCCTGTTGTATATGTGTGCGTGTGTGCGTGTGTGTGTGTGTACTCACCCATTTGTGGTTACAGGGGTCGAATCACAGCTCCTGGCCTCGCCTTTTCGCTGGTCGCTACTAGGTCCACTCTCTCCCTGTTCCATGAGCTTTATCGTATCTCTTCTTAAAGATATGTATGGATCGTACCTTCACTACATCACTCTCCAGAATGTTCCACTTCCTGACAACTCTATGACTGAAAAAATACTTCCTAACATCCCTGTGACTCATCTGAATTTTCAACTTCCAGTTGTGTCCCCGTGTTGCTGTGTCACATCTCTGAAATATCTTGTCTCTATCCACCTTGTCAATTCCTCTCAGTATATGTCGTTATCATTTCTCTCCTATCCTCCAGTGTCGTCAGGTCGATTTTCCTTAACCTCTCCTCGTAAGACATACCCCTCAGCTCCGGGACTACTTTTGTTGCAAACCTTTTTATTTTCTCTAATTTCTTGAGGTGTTTGACCAAGTGTGGGTTCCACATTGGTGCTGCATACTCCAATATGGACCTAACGTACACTGTGTACAGGGTCTTGAACGATTCCTTACTGATGTGCGCCTCAGCAGATGTGCTCGGTATTATACTCACCCCAAGATCCTTTTACTTGGGTGAGGTTTGCAGTCTTTGGCCCCCTAGCCTGTACTCTGTCTCCGGTCTTCTTTGATCTTCTCCAATCTTCATGACTTTGCACTTGGTGGTGTTAAACTCCAGGAGCCAGTTGCTGGACCAGGATTGCAGCCCGCCCAGATTCCTTTGTACTCCTACCTGATCCTCATCCGATTGAATTCTTCGCATTAGTTTCACATCGTCTGCAAACAGGGACACCTCTGAATCTATCCCTTCCTTCATGTCACAGGTGCCCACTCTGACACTTCGTTAAGTACCACGACTCGTTTCCTTCCTGTCAGGTATTCTCTGACCCACTGCAGTGCCTGTGTGGTGTGTGTGTGTGTGTGGGGGGGGGTTGTGTGGTGTGTGTGTGTGTGGTGTGTGTGGTGTGTGTGTGTGTGTGTGTGTGGTGTGTGTGGTGTGTGTGTGTGGTGTGTGTGTGTGTGTGTGTGTGTGTGTGTGTGTTGTGTGTGTGTGTGTGTGTGTGTGTGTGTGTGTGTGTGTGTGTGTGTGTGTGTGTGTGTGTGTGTGTGTGTGTGTGTGTGTGTGTGTGTGTGTGTGTGTGTGTGTGTGTGTGTGTGTGTGTGTGTGTGTGTGTGTGTGTGTGTGTGTGTGTGTGTGGGGTGTGTGTGTGTGTGTGTGTGTGTGTGTGTGTGTGTGTGTGTGTGTGTGTGTGTGTGTGTGTGTGTGTGTGTGTGTGTGGTGGTGTGTGTGTGGTGTGTGTGTGTGTGGTGTGTGTGTGTGTGTGTGGTGTGTGTGTGTGTGTGGGGTGTGTGTGTGTACTCACCTAGTTGTACTTACCTAGTTGTGGTTGCAGGGGTCGAGTCACAGCTCATGGCCCCGCCTCTTCACTGGCCGCTACCGGGTCACTCTCCCTGCGCCATGAGCTTTATCATACCTCTCCTTAAAGCTATATATGGAACCTGCCTCCACTACATCGCTTCCCAAGCTATTCCACTTCCCGACCACTCTATGACTGAAGAAATACTTCCTAACATCCGTGATTCATTTGAGTCTTCAACTTCCAACTGTGTCCCCTTGTTGCTGTGTCCCATCTCTGGAACATTCTGTCTCTGTCCACCTTGTCTATTCCTCTCAGTATCTTATATGTCGATATCATGTCCCCCCTATCTCTCCTGTCCTCCAGTGTCGTCAGGTCGATTTCCCTTAACCTCTCCTCGTAGGACATACCCCTTAGCTCCGGGACTAGTCTTGTTGCAAACCTTTGCACTTTCTCTAGCTTCTTTACGTCTCTGTGTGTATGTGTGTGTGTGTGTGTGTGTGTGTGTGTGTGTGTGTGTGTGTGTGTGTGTGTGTGTGTGTGTGTGTGTATGTGTGTGTGGAGAAAACGCTACCAAAACTAGTTTTAGTATTCACAACAGCGATATAATATCCAGGCAAGCCGTTGAGCATCGTATTTCCTTAATCATATACTAAGAACACACGCCTCCATCCCTGAAGAAGTTAAGTATGAAGGCAATCCCAACCCACCTTCAGGACGTAAGGACGAATATCCTGGGGAGAGCCAGGCGGAGGAAGAACCATAAAGTAAAGGTAAGATAGTGCCGTCTGCGAGTTACAGCTGCCAGACTCTGACCCAGGGGGCTCGCCAGGCCATCTTTCTTTCAAAAACCAAAGCAACGTTCCTTTTTATTTATCAGCCACGGAGAAATGTCGAGCCCGCGGGGTGGCATCAGCGCGGCCGGCATTTCTCTTATTTGCGTGCGGGATAGGCCTAGAAGACTACCGTGCCTCTTATTTGCGTGCGGGATAGGCCTAACACTACTGTGCCTCTTATTTGCGTGCGGGATAGGCCTAAGACACTACCGTGCCTCTTATTTGCGTGCGGGATAGGCCTGAGACACTACTGTGCCTCCTAATTGCGTGTGGGATAGGCCTCAGGCACTACCGTGCCTCTTATATGCGTGCCAGTTAGGACTAAGACATAGGCATACCTCCTATTTCCTTACTCGATAAAACTAAGGCATTAGCTTGCGTCTAGTTTGAGTGTGGGATAGGCTTAAGGCATTAGCGTGCATCTACTTTGCGTGTGGGATAGGCCTAAGGAATGACGACCTCCTGGTACTTCCCGTCTCGAAATTGCTATTTGGTTTCCAATTTCATCGGTGGCTGGTGGCCGCGTGCTAATGACCCTGGGATACTCTGCCAAGGTGAGGCTCTTCACTCAGCCACTTCCACCCATTCCACGGAGTGCTCTCGTGCTTCTTCTTCTACTGTTAAGCACAAATGAAATCCACTAGCATGCTGTGCACTTCTGGCAGCAACTGTATCTTATAGGACGTCTACTTTCATTCAGTTCACACTTTCCTTTCCTTTCGGGAATCGCCCCAGAGACCCAGTCTCATACCAGACCTCAGTTAGAAAGGGAATATTACAGTATTAAGAACAACTGAGAAGCACAGGAAAGAGTGAACTGAATGAAAGTAGACGTCCTTAAGATACAAATTCTGCCCGAAATGCACATAATGCTAGTGGATTTCTTTTGTACTTAACATTTTATTACATGTAAACTACATTTTGTATACTGCAAAAAGAAATAAAGCTTGTTTGTTTCTTTGTTTACACGATCACAAGAGAGGTAGGCAAGACCAGCAGTGGTGGCAGAGACTGGCAAGGCGGAGGTCAACAGTAATGCCACAGTTGCACCAGGCTCTCGCACACTGTATTTTCTTTGATCGTTGCGAAATGGTTCAGCTGTCAAGTACCAAGGCGACTCAGCCAACAAAGTTAGTGGGAATAATAATGAAATGAAAATAGAGGCGGGCGAGAAAGCTTGGGTGAAGGGTAGGGTAAGAGAGGGGACTGAGGAATGGATTGGGGAGGTGGAGGGGAGAGGCGGATGTGGGAGCAGGTGCTGGGAGAGGAGAATTAAGCTGAAGAAAATGAGGAAGAGAAGATGGTGTGGAAGAGGTGAGAAAGAGGACGAAGAGAAGAGTAAGATAATGAAGATGAAACAAGAGGATGAGGAGAAAACGGGAGAAAAGGAAGTGAATGAAGAGATGAAAAATATAAAAAAAAAAAGTAAGAAAAAGTTCTGAAGCGGTGGGAAGAGAAGTGTAGAAGATGAAAAATGTAGGAATGTAGAAGAGGGAAAGAAATCAGCAAAGATGGTAAAGAGTGAAGCTGGAGATTAAGGTGAAAGAAAGATCAGATAACAAAACTGCTGGATGTAAACAAAGACAACAACACTTCTGCCAGGAAGATGCAAAGACAACAACAACAACATCTAGGGAAGATGTAAATTGCGCAAAAAAAGCCATAAAATGCAAACGAGGGAGAGAGGGAAGGGGTTTCAGAGAGCTGAGGGAGACACAACGAGCAAGGGGAAGCAACAGTGACCCAGGAAGAGGGGAGAGGACACACACACACGTTAGAGGCTAGAGGTGTCGCAGGAGGAGGAAGAAAGCGACGAGCAAGAGGTTGTAAGAGGAAGAGGGGGAAGGACAGTCTCCCACCAATGAAACAGGACGATCACAAACAACACTTGTGCTGAGAGTCGTTAAATCCAAATGCACACACAAGGAACCTGAGTCACACTGGGGGCGCACACTCCCCCATAACCAGCCCCATACCTCCCGTCACAGCCATTCCCCCTTACATCCATACCCACCCCCTAAGAGCCATAGCCTTTCACACCCATAACTCCACTCACACTCATACCCATATCAATGCATGCATACACTCCATACCCCCTTCCCCTCTACACGCACGCGCGCGCACACATACACAGTGCCAGGACTTGAAGATCGACCCCTGTAATTACATTTAGGTTAATACACACAAAACAGGCCGAGTGTCCATTGACACGAATATCTGACAGATGAAAATTAATATATACATAAATAAACACACACACACACAAACGAACACACGCGCGAGCAAGCAAGAACGCACAAACAATTCACAATCCACTCATTCCTTTTCCAATGTTAAATTGATTCAGGAGCTCCAATAACACCACTCCTCTTATCTGTTTATTTCACACTATCCCACACACACACACACACAGTCTCTCTCTCTCTCTCTCTCCCCTCTCTCTCTACTGCTGTTAGTTTATAATGTTAAGTTTTCAGTATTAAGCATACACAGAGGGGAGAGGGTGAAGTTGGAGCCAGATATAAACCACAGCTTTCATTTGCTATTTTTCTCAAAACCTAAATATAATTAAAAAATAAGCGCCTAATCCACATGGGTCATAAAAATTAATCCTCCTAAGCAAACGTCCGTTTGTTTACTGTGACTGGCGACCGTCTGTAAAGAGACAGACTACAGTGTGGACGTCCAGGTTCTACAGTGTTCTTTGTTTCCGGTATTCTGTGGCAGCGCACAAACTAACTCACCTACTTCCATCAAAGTATTTACTGGTGTTAAAGTATTTTGAAAGTGGACAAATTGGGTTAACTGTCGTTAACCTAAAGTAAACAATGTATGTAAAGAAACTGACTAAGCAAATAATGTAACGGAACAATGTCGTTACGACAGACTGTGTTTCCTAAATCTTCCCATATGAGAATCTGCTGGAAATGTGTCCATGTGATAATTAAAATGGTGGTGACTCACTCATTTTGTATAATAGGTTTCTTCTGGTTGTCCATGAAGTTGAGCCAGGTATGGGACTTTGTTTGGTTGGCTGGTTGATCAGGTTTAAAGCCTATCGACTACACAAGCGTCATTCAGGCTGCCTGCATCTGTACACTACCAATCCAGGATACCTCAATCCCTCATATAGTAAACTTTCAGCGTGCACAGCGTGCCTTGCAACTTTAACACACATAATGTACGTAAGGTCACCAATATCTCCCCGCTGTTACAGGTTCTGCTAAAGTGACGATTTACAATTACACCGCCACTCATTTACCATTTATACACCTTCACTAACAATTATATACAAATGTACAAAAACAAACATACACTTTTTGCGTGAGAAAACTTGACAATTTCAGTCCAGTCAGTCAGTCAGTAAGTCAAGTCAGTCAGAAAGTCAGTAAGTCAGTTATTCATCACACAAACTCATATTTACCTCATTCTTTTTAAACAAGATAACTTTTTTTCCCCCATAAAGCAGATCTTTAAAAAAAAAAACATACCACGGGTGGGGTTCGAACCCGCGGTCACAGTCTCTCAAAACTCCAGACCGTCGCGTAAGCCACTGGGCCAGCTAGCTTCAATAAGATTCATCCAACTAGGTATATTTCTACACCATAGGAAGGTTAGCATAGGCACCACTGTGTCCACAAATGCAAGTTTTTACAGACGAATCTCCCGCGACGGTCTGGAGTTTTGAGACTCTGTGACCGCGGGTTCGAACCCCACCCATGGTATGGTTTGTTTGCAATCGTGTCATTACGATTTCGTGAGTCATGGAGATCTTTAGACAGTACCTGTCAAGGAAGGTACTGTCATCCTTATATTTCATTGACAGGATTTTAGGTCTTTCTCTTATGTCACAGTCTAGTGACTCTCAGGTACCTTAAAGAGTCAGCCAGATAATAGTCACAACAATACGCACTAATACATACCTTAACAGAAGCAGACAACAGACGCATAACAGCACCAACAGGCACATATCACCAACAGACAAGTCAGACCAATATCACCAACAAGCATATATCAACAGACAAGTCACACACACAGCACCAATGGGTAAACGTCACCAACAGATAACAGTCAGACACAGCACCAACAGGCACCCCATCCACAGCAGACAGGAGCCAGGACCCTCAGCATAACTACTCACCCAAAACTTAAATCATCATCGAGAAAAGAGATGGGGGGCA